>JAGFMF010011673.1:4903504-4916299 GCA_019455555.1 Galemys pyrenaicus
CTTCCTTCCTTCCTTCCTTCCTTCCTTCCTTCCTTCCTTCCTTCCTTCCTTCCTTCCTTCCTTCCTTCCTTCCTTCCTTCCTTCCTTCCTTCTCCTTCCAGATTAAATGATTTCCCTCATACATTTCCTTTCCTTCACTTTGGCAGCTAAACTTGGAATTGTTAAGCAATATATGCTAGTGTTTCTGTTTTAAAATCACACTTTAATCTTACAAATGCTCTACTCACGGTAACTGTCGTTCACTGAACAGCTACTGAACAGTTTGAGGCTGCATCTTTTCATGTAATTTCCACAATTACAAATGAAGCATTACTGGCCCCATTTTATATGTGGGAAAAGCAAGGCAATTCATGAACGAAAAAAATGGGGAGCTATTAAATAACTTGCCAATTGATAAAGCAGTAATAGAGAAAGTGGGGATCTGACCGTGGTGTGTTTCCCACTCCCCGTGCCTCTTCTTTTTTGTCATGTCAACAACATTTGCAGGAATGCTTTCTCATTAAATAGGCTTAGATCTAAACTCTATTCCTTTTTAAAATAAAACTGCATCATGATCCTCCCAAACTGGGGACATGTGCAAGCCATAGGCACACCTCTTCAGCAATCCCCAAACTGAGCAGTCATTGTGGCAGGAAGGATGGGCTTAGGGTTAGGTACTGTGGCCACAGAACTGGATGTGGGCTGAGACAGACCCACTTTCCCATGTACCGTGAAGTCTGAGCAGAGGGTACTCTAGAGAACCTTCTTTCTCTCGGCACTGTGCCAAGCACAGATCTACACAAAGACCGGTCACTTCTGCAGAAGGAGGCGCAATGACTTCCTCTAACTGGCTAATGACCCAGACACAAAGCCAGGACCCAAGTTGGGCTTGGTGGCCACCAGTGGGCTGCTCTCCTAGGCCCTTGGGGTTCATGAAGGACACACTTGCCTCTGCACAGTGTGGACTTTGAGCACATCCTGTGCTATTTCTCTGCCTGGCCTTCCTCTTCTGGAGTGCCTGCCTTGCTCTGGCAATACCGGGACTGCATGAATTAATGGGGTGATCACTGTAGTGTCTGGAACTGGCCAGTCCTTAGTGAGCAGTGAATATTATTTTCAAAACATATAAAAAATTCCTAGAGGGGCAAGAAAAGAGTAATCACCAAGTCTCACCATATATGTGGTTTGTGCTGAGCAAAATATGATTTAGGAAATGGTCCTTTATCACCCTTTCTACAGTCTAAGCTTCATGTGACTGTCACGGTGATCCAAATCACCTCAGGGTAACTACTCACCTGAAAATGGGCTGAGAAGATGCTGTTCTAGACTTCTATGGTCACTTGTTAGCCAGTCACAAATGCTATACAGGCAAACCATTGATTTCCTGTGTTGTATAGGGACATTTGAAAAATCCCCGATTCAAGCTAAGTGACAAAGTTTCCTGGCACTGGTCTCTAAGCCATAGTGAGAGCATTTTAAGAGCTGACCTTCTGGAAACTGACCGCCTGGGTCTAAATCCTAGTCTGGTTATCTACTTGCCTACTTGCCTGTGTGACCTTGTACAAGTCACTTAACGTTTCTGTCCTAAATTGTAACTTAATAAGAAAACAATAAAAGCATCTCATAGTTTAAAGACTTGATGAGGATGTGTTCATATACACCAAAACACAGTAAATAGTACATAATAATATTTTATTGTTTATTTAAACAAACAGTTGCTGAGAAGCTATTATTGATATATGACAGGCATGGGAAGAGATCAGTATCTTAAAAAATAATCACATCACTATGTGATAAGTGCTGCTTGTCAAATGGTATTAGAAGTAGGCAATAAAAGCGGGTTATAATTAACATTCTACAGGATCATACAGGAGGAAGCAAACTGCCTCGGGGACTTGAGGAAGATGTTAAAGAAGTTATGTTTAAGCTTCATCTTACAGATGAAGAAATTCTTAGATCAGGAAGTGGTTGTCTTGAGCAAATATTATCAGGACAGTTATTGAGGGGAGTAGACTCAAATACAATTGCAAATGAACATGGGAAGCATGATGGAATTGCAAGCTAACCTGGGGATTGCAGCAGGGACTTCGAAACTGGGAGACTGTATTGCCCCGTGACTTCTGTTTCTAATTCTTGACAGCCTCAGTGTCCTGGCCTCTCTTTTGTCTCCTTCAGGCCTTGGCTGTCTCATTTCTGCCCTGCCTGCTAAACAAATTACTATTGAAGAACAGAGACGTTAAGTGGCACTGATACTGTCCTCACTAACCTCCCTGGTGTTTTCCTCCATTCCTGCAACTTCAAGAAAGACTTGCAGGTTGTGTGGTGAAGCAAGTGGAGGTGTGAAGCATGATTCCAATTTGTCAGAAAGCAATATCAGATGATTATTATGGCTGTGAAGAATAGGTTTATAAATGTGGCAAACTACATGAATCACATTTCTCCTTTTGTATTCCTGAAATATGTATGTATTCCCATAATTGTAACATGTAAATATATACCTTAAGTATATAAATATGAATATATACATATCTTCTGAAAACGCTGGATTTTGCTTGTTAGTATTTAATTTTGCAACTAATTTTACAAGTGAAAACCACCTGTAATTGTCTTTTCCTGTAATATCTTTGTCTAATTCCATTATCAAAATTTTACTAATTTTGTAAAATTATTTGAGCAATGTTCCCTCCTTTTCTGTGTAAAATTGAAGTTTTCTGTCCCTACATGGTTGGTAGTATTTGCTCTGACTCTGTATGTCCTTCATGATCCCCAAGTGTCTAGTGATTTGCCTGTAAAGCAAGCATTGGGGTCTACGATTGACTTCTTATTTATTTATTTTTTTTTTATTAAAATATTTTAAAATTTACATCTACTTGCCATTAATTGTAATCCCCATGTATTCCCCATCACCATCTACGATTGACTTTTTAACTGTAAATGTTATTCCTTGACTGATTATGTAATGATTGAGCTTTTCTATTCCTTTGTGATGTTTGTTTGATAATTTGTATTTTTCCTGTCATTCAGCCATTTCATCTAAGTTTTCAAATATATTAATGTGAAACTATCCATATTAAAGTCTGTCTCTGCTGCATTTATAGTCATAACCCTACATTATTATTCATTTTATTTTTTTCTTTATATCTTTGACTAATATCTATTTTACTAGATATCAGATCTCAAATAGACTAAAATCTGTTTTGTTAGCATTTTAAAAACAACTTTTTAGCCTATTTATTGCCCTTTTCTTTCATGATTGTTATATATGCAGTAAACTTCTGCCATCAAAACTTCCTTTGGTTTTTACTCTACTAGTCCTTTCTCAACTTGAATCAAATGTTTAGCTCATTCAGTTTAGTTTTTCTTTCTTTTATAAGCTTTTGAGATTGTAAATATCTTTCAAATGTAGTTTTTGAATGACATTTAAATACATAAATTTATATACATAAATATTAAAAAACCTAGTTTTTATATGTTACATCTGTTATTATTTAATTCCAAACTAAAGCATATCAATATGTTTAATGTCAGTTGCTTTTTTTCAATACTTTGAATTGTACAGAAATATGTTTTTGATATCCTGGGCATTTTTTTGGGGGGGGAGTTATCATTGGATTTGGGGTCATCAGTATAATTCCAATCTTTTGAAATTCGTTGTCTTGCTCTATGTCCTAATCCATGACAAAAATGTAAGATTATTACATGCGCAATTGAAAATACCAAGTTCTCTAATTATTGCAGATAATGTTTTTAGATCACTGGTTAAGGTTATTCATGGACTTTTCAAATATTTTATAGATTTACAGTTTTTTTTTAAAATCTGCTCCATCTAGCTACCTCTAAGAGAATTTTAATATGATTTCTTGCTTTTGATGATAGATTTGAAATTTTCTTCTCTTTTCTCTGGCAGTTACTGTTTTTCAAGATGTAATGCTATTTTGAACACAAGTTCAGGACTGTTGTGTCTTCCAAATGAGTTCAATCTTTCATAATTAGGGAATTTTCCTTTGTCTGGTAATATCTATTTTTATCTTCACGTCCTTTAAGTCTATTTTGGTTAACATTTTGTCAGAAATATCTCTTTTATCTTTTTACTTTCAGGTTTTCCTTGAAAACCTAAATATATGTATCATGTATATATATTATATATATCAGGTTTAATATATTATATATATTAAAATATATATAATTTTGATAAGTGTCTTGAAAACAGCACATAGTATATAGTTGAATTTTAAAATTTTAATCAATGTTTGCCTTTTAATTTTGCAGATTAAGCTCTACATTTATCATAATTATTGATAGATTTTAATTTACTTATGCTTTCTATTCCCCTTTTGGCTTTCCTTGCCTTCTTTTGTACTAATTGGTCTTTTTTTATTTTTCCTATTATAAATTTTTAGTATAATAGTTTAGAAATCTAAAGTTGCATTATGTAATTAAATAACTAGTAATCATACACAGTTATTAAGCACTTAAAATACCACTAGTCCAAATTGAGGGAATTTTTTTGGTCATAGATTTATTTGCACTGGAAGAGAATATAAAATATTTCATATTTTAATTAATATCTAATAATTCTGATTTTAATTACATACTGAAATAATAATATTTTCACATACTGGTTAGATAAAACATATTACACACATTACCTAACTTAACACTGGTTTGATATAAAATTTTTCAGCTTTATGATGGTGAGAATGCAATATGCTCTCAGTAGAAATTGTGTTTCTAATTTTGACTTGATTTTTTTCTGGGTTAGCAATATTCACTCTATTCCCTCATGATGCTGGACAATGGAAGTGAGCGCCAACTCCTAGTCACAGCTCCTCTTTCATGAAGGTAAACAACCCATACTCCAGTGTACTGTTGTGCCAGCTATTTTGGATATTGTGTTTTGTTTTCTCTGCACCCCATCATGTCTGTAAAATACCCACCTGTGCCTGGGAGATTCAACATTTTATTATAAAATCAGCTGTGTGTTAGACGATTTTACCTAACTGCTGTGTTTAAGCACATTTAAGGTAGACTAAGTTAAGTCATTTCCGGTAATGAGGTGTATTAAATGCATTTTTGACTTATGATATTTTCAGTTTATTGTAGATTTATCAAGAGTAACCCCACCATAAATCAAGAAAGAGCTGTATTCTGTTTATACTTTTGAAACAATTTTTTCAGAAGAATGTGGGATGTAAATAAATAGAATTCTTAAATAACACTTATATTTGAATAACTAGCCTCTACTCAAACCTATTTTTCTGTTGATCTTCACTGACCATTTTTGAAGGTGATGATGTTATTTTATTCTATTTTGTAGCTCCAGGATCTTTCATAGGCTTTGATACAATAGGGACTATACATCATTAAATGAATGAATATGTGTATGTATTAGTTTGCTTAAGATGCTGTAACAAAGTAACCACAGACTCCTTGACTTTAACAACAGCAATTTGATTTTTCATTATTCTGGATACTGGACTGGCAAAATCAAGGCGTTGGCAGGGTTGGTGCCTCCCATTTTGGTTTGCAGATGGTCTTCTCCCTGTGTCTTCACCTGGTTTTCCCTCTGTATGTCTGTGCCCTAATTTCTTATAAGATTAAACATGGTTACTTCTTTAAAGATGCTTTCTCCAAATACAGTCACATTCTGCATTAATTAAGCTTTAGGGTTTTAACATAGGAATTTAAGGGTGAGGTCCCAATTCAGTCCCCAACATTATGTTATAAATTGGATTATTTGCTTGTATCTTGGCTCCCTCAGTGGGTGAGAGTACAAGGTCCTGAAGGGCAGTGTATCTTCATGTCTCTTATCTAGCAGAGTGGCATGGCCTTATGTGAGTGAATGACTAAAGCACTGCTCAGGAGTGTGGCATGCTTCCTATAGAGGATCCTCTTTAGCCTCCAGATACTTGAGAAAGTTCCAGGAGTGAGCAGCACCCAGGATCATGGCAAGAATAGTTGGTGTTGGATTGTTTCAATAGGTGAGTCTGAGGGGGTGTTTAGAGGTGGGTATTAAAAAACAAACACTCAGAGGGCTTCTATGTTTTAAAAAGCTGATTTATTGGCTTATTTGCATAGATTAGTCTTTTAAAAGAGGCAGCTGTTTTCTTTTTTCCCAAATTGTTGGGATGTCCTGAATCACAGAAATGCTCTCTGGTTACATAATCCCAAAAGGATGATTATGGTGGCGTCAGAATTATTTTTTTCCTGGTAAAGCTGAATTTCTGTCCTTTGGAAAGTTGGAAACCATTCTGAAGTTCCAGTATGCCAGGAGACCCTGCACTGGGGTACAAGTTTCTCTGATTCTGTCTCATTTGGTTCCTTGTCTTGGCTTCTCTCCTCAGATCATTGAATGTTACAGCTGGAAACCCAAATTCCTCATACTCTTGATGGGGAAACAGAAGGTCACAATAAGTGAATAGTTGAACTATAGTCTGGGTCACTAACTCTCAGTCTGTGATTATTTCCATGACCTTCCTTTCCTTACCCCCACTTTTTAGTCATTGCTTTAAATCCTTTCTGGATCAGAGTGGAATTTGAGTAAGTAGGTAAAAGTTCAAGTATCCAATAGCTAACTAGCTAAAATATCCTTAGCATATCAAGACTCAGTCAGTTGTTCTGGGATGCCTATTCTGTTGAATCCCTAGATGGGCATCTCAAACAAAATTCTTCCATGTGAAGACAGTTTGACTTTCTGGGTATAAGCGAAAGACCCAATTTGGTTTGTCACTTCATTATCTGTAGCAAAAATAACCCTGGAAGACAGAACTAAGATGCCTGCCTTGTGGTTAGATAGGCAACATTCAGAACCAAGGGGTGCTCTGCACCTAAATTCAAGACATATACCATGATTTATATACCAGAGAGCAACCAAACTCTACCAACCTGTTTTCGTTATTAGCTCTTCAACCCCATAAGTACTGTCTGGAGCTCCAGGCTCTGGGAGACTGATTTGAATCTCTAGTCTGCTGTCTGGTGACACACTGTATTAAATGTTCTTTTCCCAAAAGCTGATGGCTGGCATGGTTCTTTGGACTTCTATGCCATCAAGTAACAAGCCCACCTTCAGCAAAATTGTGGCTTCCACTTTCAGATGAGATGTCCACTGAAATTTCAGACGAGTGCCACTGTCAGCACAGGATTGGATGAAGACTCAAGCCAGGTCCATCTGATTCTATGGAGCTGCTTTTCAAGGGTAACTCCTCTAGGTAAACAAGCCCTGTACATACCCCCCAAACCCCCACCCCACCACCCCACCTTGTTTCCTTTGTTTTAGACACAATAGTTAACCTACTCCCTTTCCTCCTAATTCCCCGCCCCATCTCTTGTTGGTATTTTTTCTCACAAGGTCCACATTGCCCAGTCTTTCAAGGAGCTGGAGGCCGAGCAATCCCTGGGCATTTTGCTCCAAAACTGGCCCTTCTTCTGGTCAAAGGATAGATGATCAGAGCATCTGAGTCCTCAACTATCTCTGAAGAGGGTTCCAAGAAAACTGGGAAAGACCTATGTGCCTGAACCCAAACAGAAGATTAATTTAGCCTCAGAAATCAGTTAAGCACATTTCAGATGAGAACACTGCCCAGTACTGTAACTGATAAAGGATGTGGAGAAAGGATGGGTAACAGGAGAAAGAGGACACTGGTAAAAATATTTACCAAGTATTATGGAATACTTCATGGATTTGCATGTCATCTATGTGCAGGGACCATGCTAGTCTTCTCTGTATTGTTCCAGTTTTAGTGTGTGTGCTGCCAAAGTGAGCAGAGTAGATATTTCTTAGCCCCCATCTTCTCTAACTCTTTTGTCCCTTACAAATTGGTGGGTGAATAATTTCTTTGACTTCAGTGGGCTGAGAGCAGCACACCAGTCCAACTCTGCTTTGAGGATTGTAGACAAGATTGGGCTTAACAGATAATGCAGCAATAGGCTGAGATGGAAAGTA
Organism: Galemys pyrenaicus; assembly: GCA_019455555.1. NCBI lineage: Eukaryota > Metazoa > Chordata > Mammalia > Eulipotyphla > Talpidae > Galemys > Galemys pyrenaicus. The sequence continues at coordinate 4,911,426 of JAGFMF010011673.1, forward strand.
TATCGTGCATCTTTTGATAGGTATGTTAAAGATAGATCACGTTTAAAAAGAAAGAAAGAAAAAAGAAAAGACAAAAAAAAAGCAATTCAATGACAAACTATATAGAAGATAAAAATATGAGAACCACAAATGCTTATGTCTTTTTCAAAATCAACTCACTTGATTTTCCTGTAGAGAAGAAAGTGAAAGAAAAAGCAAGCAAATTAAGATTCTATTCCTGCGCCTTAATCTTACCCCAGCAGACTGATAAACAGAGTTCTCTTTCAGCTAGCACTCATGAGAGAAATTGCATCTTTTCAAACAAAGGCCTGTGAACAGGGCTACCAGTGAGCATCTCGGGCCCTCATCCACCATCCTGCCTTCCACCCCCACTTCCCACCTGCTTTGGATGTTTGCCTTTCTCTGTTGCCAGCAATTTCAGATAAATGCCACGCTGAGGTGGTGCCAAGTTACCAAGTTCTGACCAAAGAAAATCCAGGCAAAAGCCAAGGTGTGTTGCAGACACATCTGCTTTTATTTGTGGCCTTTGCACAGATGGAGTTTAGGGTTTCCGTTTCCTGCCTTCCTTTGAAAGCAGCTTTGTTTTTTCCTGGCCTGAAGCATTGCTTCTTTTTGCCTTTTTTTTTTTTTTTTTTTAAATATATAGTTACACAAGGATTTAAAGCAGTCATTTCCAAGGTGGTGTCCACTTTTATGACTCACATAATAAAAACATTGCAGACCAGAATTTTCCACCCAGGCCCATCATTGGTTGGTTTGTAGTCATGTAGAGAGAGAACATATTGGTTATTTGGTGGATTACACTGCTGAAACTACCATAACAAAGTCTCACTTAACGGGGACTTAAACAACAGATGTTTATTTCCTTACAGCTCTGGAGGCTGGAAGTCTGAGATAACGGTGTCAGCGGGGTTGACCCGTGGCCTGGTCAAACTTCTTGGATTTTCACATTCTTTTTTTTCCTCTCTGTGATGAGTCTGTACCCAAATGTCTACCTTTTATAAGAACACCAGCCATTGGATTAGGTCCATCCCAACAACCTCACTTAAATTTAATTATCTCCTTAAAGACCTATCTTCATATACAGTCACATTTGAAAAATTTTGTTTATTTCCCCTCCCCCAAATTCAACAAATGAATTTGGTGGGAGGATATAATTAAGTCCATAATAGTTGGTAAAAATGATACTATTCTTTTAGCCCTTATGGACAAAAAGAACATTTTTTCATGCTGAAAAAATGGAACCACCTCTTGAGGACTCTCTGGGCTGTTGAGAACTTGATGTCCTCAGTGCCATATTATGGGAAATTCTGTCTGTGGTAAGCCGTGAGATGCAGTTTCTCATTTGATGCTTACTTAATGATCTCAAAGGACTTCATAAATTAATGCACAGACATGATGAATAAAGAATAAGTAGGTCCTCATTATGGAAAGCAGTATGGCGGTTCCTCAATCTACTAAGAATGGAACTTCCATAGGATCCAGCAATCCCACTCCTAGGAATATACCCAAAAGACACAAATACACTGATTCAAAAGAATACCTGCACCCCTATGTTTATAGCAACACACTTTACAATAGTAGGACCTGGAAACATCCTAAATGCCCCAAAACAGATGAGTGGATCGGGAAGCTGTGGTAACTATACGCGATGCAATACTATTCAGCAATCAAAAAGGAAAAACTAGATGCATTCATAGGAACATGGATGGAACTGGAAGGGATTATGCTCAGTGAAGTAAGTCAGAAGGCAAAAGAAAGATACCAGATGGTTCCTCCCCTAGGAGGAATATAAGGGAACCAAATAAGGATCAAGGAAAGGAATAAGATCAGAAATAATAATAACAATAGAGACACAAAAACCAAAAATGAAAAGACAAGGACAAATTGGGGACACTTGGTGGGGAAAGGGGAGGGGGAGGGTTGAGGGCAGATGGGAGCACGGGGGACTGAGGTGATGGTGCACTGGTGATATGGTGATAGGGAATACATGGGGATTACAATTGATGTCAAATATATATAAATTAAAAGGAAAATATATTAAAAAAAAGAAAAAAAAAGAGTAAGTAGTTCATCTAAGCACTTAAGACTTCTGTTAATAGAAATCCATGGAGAAGACCGTTGAATGGATTTCTGGACTCAGGAGTTTCTATGTGTGGGTCTAAATCAGGTGTCTGACTCTGAAAAGCACATTCTTTCATGGCAGAGTTGTTAGTAATTTTTTTTTTCTTGATGAGACTGTTCTATTTAGTTTTATAAGACCTTACGAACAAAAGCTTTAGATTAGGATTTTCTATAAGGTATGATTAAATTGGGTTCTATAAAGTAATAATATAATTATTCACAATGATATAAATATTTCTTATGTGACCCACATTATACAGAAATCCCTCACTGAAAAAAAAGACAAGTGACTCACATCAGTATGTGCTTATAGGAGATCAGTTCCTTAGATCAGTTGAGGAAATGAATAACCCAAATACTTCTGCTTTGATGGCAAGCCCTGGTTTGTGTTCACTTTTCTCTTCTCAGCTAAGCACATCAAGTTACTCCTCTCACATCTAATCATACACTTCTTCCTTCTAATTCTCCAACTGCTATCTCTTCTGAGCTTTAACTCCAGAGACTTCTAAGTTCTCTACTTTTTCACTTAATTTTCCCACAGTTAACTTCAGCTCAATATGAAATAGAAAGCACTATCTTTCTGTAAAGTCTGCTACTCCTATGTGGTCCATGCTTGGTCAAATGGCATAACTGTTGATCTAGCTGCCCTTTTATTAAATTTCCAATTCCTGAAGTTTCCATATCCTCAGGATCTCCTTCAGTCTCTCTTTCCTCATTGTTACTGTCTTAGACTCATGTGTTCTCCCTTGTAATATTAGAAAGCTGGTACAAGACAATATCTGATTCATTCCATGGTTAATCTCTCTGGTTAATGTATGGTTAAGAGATACAAATATCATGATTTGGACCTTGGAAGGTCTGGATTAAAACTCCAGTTCTCCCACTTAACAAACTGTGTAATTTTGGGCAAAGTATTTAATCTCTATAAGTCTTGAGTCCCTCATCTGCAAAATAGGCAAAATGTCTAACTTTATGGGGTTTTTAAGAAACTTAAATGAGTGAGTATGTGAAAAATACTTAGTATAGTACCTGGAATATAGCACTTATGGGCCTAATCATCTACTTACTCTGACTACAATATTCCAATGTACCTCAGTTGCTTTGGCAGGGGACAAAAGACCATCTCCCTCTATGGTCCCATCTCCTGATCTTGTTCACCCAACCCAATAAGTTTCCAGAGTGAGGCAGGCTTTCTCTAATCACTATACCTCTACACAAGCCCCATGACCTGACCACATACCTTCTCTTTTCCTTCTACATCTTCAAGATGTAGTTTAGGACTCATCTCTCCAATAAACCTGTGCTGCCTCTAGATGGAGTCTCCTACCTTTCCTCTTCATTCTAGTAGCTTCCTCCTATCATTAAACTGATCCTGGTCAATAGCATGGGTTTATTTGTATTCTCCCTTTTCTTATTAGATATAGCTTTATGTTTTTTATCACTAATTCCTACCACTAAGTTTTATACATTCTAGGCATTCAATATATGTTGAATGAATGAGTAATAACCATCATTTATTTAACAATATTATGTGTTAAGAAAACATTGGCTTTGATTTCTTTTTGTTGAGCTCCACAAATGAGTTTATTTTGTTTCCTCAGAGTAAAAAAAAAAAAAAAACCTTCTTAGAAGTTTTTGGTTATTTGGTCAGATTTGGAAAAACTTGAATCTTGGTTGAAATGTGGCTTATCACAATTAATGCTGTGATTCAACCCTGTCTCTCATAATTGTTGCATGACTATAAGGAAGTTCACAAGGAAGACAAGACAGTGTCAGCCCTCAAGTCTTCCCTAAGGACCTAGAAATTCAGGTTTCTTCTTACATCAACTTCTTCCTTGGTTAGTTATCAAAACCTAACATGATAAAATGCCATAGTAAGTGAAAGAAGTCAGACACAAAAGAGCATATATTGAATGATCCCATTAATACAATGTGTCCAGAATAGGCAAGTGCACAGAGACAAAGGTCTATTAGTGGCTGCCTAATGCTGAGAGTAGAAACCAGGAATTGAGAATGGAAGTTTCTAAAACTGGATTGTACTGATGATTGGACAATGCTGCAAATTCAATAGAAATGATTGTATACTTATTGGATGAATTTTATAATATATAACCTAAAGTTCAAGAAAGTTATTTTAAAGAAATTCCATATGAGAACTTTTTCAGTCTTACCTTGTTTTCTCCACAAAAGTCTGGTTCTGGGAGAGATCTCCTCTCCAAATCTGCATCCTCTGGGAACTATAAATATATTGAGTTTGCAGTTCGATGGCTCAGCCTGTGGCTTCAGGAACCCGTGATCCAAATATCAGGTAATACTTTGGACCCACTGTTTCAAAACCTACTGGAGAGGTCTCGACCTAGGTGCACATCCCATGCAGTCCACAGTCCTATTCTTGTCTGATGCTATAACACAAATTCTTGTACTTATCTTTCTAAATGACAGAATTTCATCAAGGGTAATTTAATGTTACAGTAGCCACTTATAGGACCTTTTGATATAAAGTTTATTTGATTGACAAAATTATGTATTTGAGAGATAACACAGAGCTTAAAGGAGAAATTTCCAAAGATAATATTCCACATGTTTTTGGACTGGTTTGAGAAAGCATCTGAAAGAAATGGATATGCCAAAACTGCTTCCTTAAGAGATTCTTTGAGGGCCTCCCTGGTGGCGCAGTGGGTTAAGCAACGCACTATGAAGCAAACCGCAGCCACTGCAGCACGAGTTCGATCCCTGCTGCCGGCCAGGGA
>JAGFMF010011673.1:4916349-4927029 GCA_019455555.1 Galemys pyrenaicus
TGCTCCCCGCTCTCTGTGGTGAGTCCTCTCACCCCCCCACACCTCTGGCCTGTACCCCAGTTCTTGTATGCATAAAATAAATAAATCTTTAAAAAAAAAAAAAAAGAGATTCTTTGACCAAGGCAAAGAAAAATGTGAACATAAAACTGTCTCTTTAAAATTCCTTAATCATATCTCTAGTCTCTTAGCTTTTATTCTTACTATTCCCTTTTCTCCATTCTATGCTCCTCCTTCTCCCTTTGCCCCTGTCTCTCCGCAGATCTGCACCTGCCTTTCCCACCCAGAAACTTCAAAGTTCAACTCTCTTTGCAAATTTAGCCCTCCTTAGAACAGAGAAAACCTTTATGGTTGATGATAAGCCCTATTCTTATTCTCTGTGGTGAGAGATACTGTCAGTCTTTCCAAAGCCAGTGGAGAAACTGATAAGGTAAGAAATTTACAGAGAAGTTTAGAATAGTTTTAGGACGTATAATCCAGGACTCACAGATCTATACCAGTTTGTATGTTAGTAAGAACCTCAATTACAAAAAAAAAAAAAGCTGAAAGGCAGAGTCAGAGGACCTGAGGGTGAGTTAAAATGGCAGAGGAAACCAGAAGATTTAGTAAAAGTTGGACAAAATCTTTTGGAAGCTATCCCCAGATATTTTGACGAAAACAGATTGAACTCTTGAGTCTACCCTGCAAGCAAAGAAAGGGTGAGACCATAAGAGGCTTCAGCTCTTTTCTATCTTTAAACACCATCCAGAAGTAGATCCTTAAGTAGGTGTGACTCCCCCATCCTACACACACACACACACACACACACACACACACACACACACATTCTTTCCTCACTTGTAAATGGCCTTAATTAATATACAAGCAAAAGTTAGAATAAGAAAGAGCCTCATTTTCTGGGACTCCAGCTCCTCCAGCAACTCCCTGAGTACACTAAAAGAAAAGATAAAACTCAGAATAAACCGATGACCTTATAAAACTTTCCACAAACTACAGAAAGGCCAAAATCTGACCCTCAGCCTGCTTTTGTAAATAAAGTTCTGCTGGAACCCAGTCTTGTTTATTCCTTCACACATGGTGTGCCTGGCTGCTTTCACAACTGCAGCATTATATTGTTGCAACAAAGATGTTATAGCTTGTAAAATCCAAAATATGTGTTGCTTGCCCCTTAGTGGAAAAGGTGACCAAGCCCTGGTAGTAAGGATAAAACAGCTAGATGTCCCCCTCTACCTCATCATTAATCCCCAAAGGAAAATCTCTTGGCAAAATACTTCTAGAAAGAACAGAAAAAACAATTGTTCTGTAGTAGGTAAGAAACTATAGAGGTGGGGGGGGGGGGGGGGCGATGAAATGAGTGAGCAACTAAATTATTCCAACAGAGAACTGAGCATCTGATTTTCTGTTGGATACTTAAATTCAGAAAGAGAAGGTTCTTGGAATAAGAAAAGACAATCTTTTAATATTTAATTAATTTGGGGCTTCACATAAACTAACCCTTAGCACTGTCTTGGAGTCAACATGTAACAGGGTGGTCCTCAGGAAAGGGGGACGTTCCACAATCCCGGTTCTGCCCCAAGTGGGTGGAGCTGAGCAGGGATTAAAAAAAATGTTGGAGGGCCTCCCTGGTGGCGCAGTGGGTTAAGCAACGCACTATGAAGCAAGCCGCAGCCACTGCAGCATGAGTTCGATCCCTGCCTCCGGCCAGGGAGGGGACCCACATGGTGCAGCAGACCTCTCCTGCTGTGCCCGCTGCTCCCCTCAGCAGTGTACTTCAGTTAATCAGCCTGTTCTGCTCCCTGCTCTCTGTGGTGAATCCTCTCACCCTCCCCCACACCTCTGGCCTGTACTCCAGTGCTTGTATGCATAAATAAATAAATCTTTAAAAAAAAAATAATAAATAAATAAAAAAATGTTGGAGAGAGGAAATAGGACAGAAGGAAGGGAGGAAGAAGGAAGCAGGATGGAGAGCAGCAAGGAGATGTGGAGGAGGCACGTGGAGCAGAGAGACATGTAAAGAAACTGTGCTTGCTTTTTAGTCTTAAACTAGTTAAAACAAATATAGGCGAGAGACCCATGGGGAACTTAATAATGGCAACTTTCATCTTAATTTTAATTTTGCTCTTTTCCTCTCAAATTTGTCTAAATCTTTCTAACCCTTTTCTATAAGTCTCTACTAAAAAGTCCTTTAAACTTGTAGCAAGCTTTTAGGCCTTGCTTTAGGCTAATCCTATTTGGCTAAACTTTTACCCTCAAAAAAAAAATAAGTATCTTTAAATACTTAACTTAATAACTATGTTCTTTGTCCTTTCTGTATTATACCCTAATTATATTAAAGTTCCTTTCCATTAAAAGCCTTATATGTTTATCTTAATGCAGCAAATGGCAAAACCCATTTAAAAAAAAGCAGGTTTAGGGGTTCTAGAGTGCCCCTCTCCCTACCCTGTAACAAACACACTATTCAAATGATCGTTGTTTCTCATACTCTTCAAAGCTTTCCAATGTCAGGAACAGCCATCCTTGGCCCTTTAACCAGCCATCCTTGGCCCTTTAACCAACCAAGCTGTTGTGATACAACAGCACTAACTTGACAGTGATAGGGAGGGGTTTACTGTGCAAATAAAAATGCCAAATTAAATGTTTTCTTGAAATATTTTTCCTTGAAATTTCCAAAAACACCTCTATTCACAATGAGATCATAGCTTATTTAAACAGTGATTTACTATTGCCCTAACATCTGAATCGAGTCCAGCTTGGAGAGATAAAGAAGATGCAAAAAGTTTTTAAAGACAAATAGATTTGGGAGCTCTAATTATTAAGGTTCAGATTGATTTATCTAAAGCTCTGTCTACACTCCATAATAACCTGTTAAACAAGAAAGTAAAGAAAGACTAAAGCTAATCATTGAAAATCTAACGTAGAAAAACTCATCACTCATGGATGGCTTTTGCCCATCCATATAACACTCCTCTCCTGCCTGTCAAAAAGTCCAGTGGGCACAGATAAAGCTGTTATCTGGGACTTTAGGGTCATGCTAGGATAATCATTTCTTACTTCCAGAAGCACCAAACTCAAATCTAATGTTATATTGGTGTCTCCTAAGTTTGCGTATTTAACAGCTACAGATTTGCATGCTACTTTCCCCAGCGTCCATAGATTAAAATAGTCAATACTCGCTTACATTCTCCTGGGAATTTTACATTATGCCTGGACTATGATGCCCACGTTTCATAAGTTGTCACTCAGGGATTCAAGGACCTTCCATTTCCTTATGATACCACTCTTCTCCAAGATATGATGAACTTTTGCTGTGTTTTAAAGAAAAATGAATGCTAAGAGTTATTCCATTTGTCTTATTGTTTTAGCTCAGAAAGGTATAGGTTTTTGAAAAGAAATTACAATAAGTAAAGTTCATTTCCCAGGAGACTTATGGCAAGAATCTTCAAAATGTTCTCAGACAATAAAGAGGATTCCTGGGTCTCAATGATGGCTACAGGATGATTACTAGTTTTTCTGAAATTTCCATGCCCTACATATTTTAACCAAGTCCCTGGTAAAAAATCTCTTCCCTGGCATCTAGATGTGAATGGGCCTTTTTAAGAGTTAAAGTTAGCCCTTTAACAAACTCCCACTCTTAACTTCCCTATTTGTCATAAGACTTTTACATATCTGTGCATGAGATTCAGTTTCGCTGGAGATAATCAGAGACCAGCGACTTACTACAATCTGTTTTCAATTGGGTGTTAAAGCCAAGCTACCTGAATGCAATAACCATAACAATCAAACTGTGAAACTTGGTTTGTCTGTGTGTTTTTTCATTGTGGTAAAAGAGTTTCCACTTACCCATTTTAAAATGTACAATTCTGTGGCATTAGTCACTATGTTGTGCAGTCACCACCATTTATTTTTAAAATCCTTTAATCATCCCAAATGGAAACTGCAACAATTAAGCTGTAATCCCCATTCTCTTATCCTCATCTTGCTGTAACCTTTAATTTACTTTCTGTCTCTATGATTTAGATATTTTATCTAAATGGAATCAGTCAATATTTGTCCTTTTGTGTCTGGTTTATTTTGCTTAGCATAATATTTCCACAGGTAATATATGTTGTAGCATGTATCATAACTTCATTCTTTTTCATGATTAAATAATATTCCATGCTGTATGCCATTTGTTTAGTCATTGATTCACTGATGGATATTTTGCTGGTTTCTATTTTGAATAATTATGAATAATGCTGCTGTGAAGATTGATGTACACATATTTGTGTACCATTTAAGTTCTTGTTTTTGATTCTTTGAGGCATATAGCTAGGAGTAGAATTGCTGGATTATAGTAATTTATTTTTAACTTTTTGAGAAATGATCAAACTTTTCTTCAAGGGATGTACCAATTCTCAGATGCTAATTTTCTATTTATGTATTTTCTTCAGAGAAATGTTCATGTGAGTCTTTTGCCCATTTCTAAATTGGATTGTTAGTTTTTTGTTGTTGAAATGAAGGCATTCTTTATACATTCTGAATAGAAAACTTTATCAGATATGTGATTTGTAAATATTCTCTCCCATTCTGTTAGTTCTCTTTTAATGCTCTTGATAGTGTCCTTTAAAAACTTTTCTCATTTTGATAAAGTCAAATTTGCTTTTTTTCTTTTCTTGCCTGTGGTTTTGGCAAATTCAAGGTCATAAAGATCTTCTCTAAGTTTCTTTTAAAAGTCTTACAGTTTTAGCTGTTAAGTTTTTTACTCATTTTGAGTAAATTTTTACAGATGGTGTGAGAGAGGGGTCCTCCTTTCTTTTGCAGTTGGAAGTTCAGTTTTCCCAGCACCATCTGTTGAGGAGACTGTTCTTTCTTTATCAAGTGGTCTTGACACCCTTGTGGAAAATCAATTGACCATGGATGTGAAGGCTATTTCTGGACTCTCAATTCTATTTCATTGATCTATAAGTCAGTCTTTATGCCAGTTTTACAGTGTTTTGTCTACTGTATCTTTGTAGTAAGTTTTAATACTGGAAAGTGTAAGTGTTCTTAAGTTCTGCCAAACCAAACATGTTTTTAAAGTCATCTTTAAATTTGACCTTTAAATTCAGGTCATTCTTGGCTACATGTTGAAAGTATACAACATATCCCAGTAATTAGGCCTATCACCTGTGAAATCTTGTTATTAAAAAAAGAAAGAAAAAATAAATCCTGTTATTGTCTCTTTTACTTATTTCCATTCATCATTGTAATACCTTGAGAACCCTGATACTCTTTCAATTACCTAAAGAAAAGGACATTTATAACTATCTAAACTTTGTTTATGAAAACACAGATTTATCTGAATCTTTAGAAAACTGTAAATTTAATCTTGTAAGTTGATTGGTCATATCTTTAGGCTGAAGCAGAAAATATCCTATAACACATGCACTTTACTTCTAGAATGTGATCTCTTGGCAGTGGCAAAATCTGCTCAGCTGGCTGACTTCCCTATGCTCACCAGTGCTTGCCAAGATAGCTCTAGACCAAAAGGTTAATATACACATAGAGATTAAATATGACCATGATTTTGGAATGCTTTGAAAACAGAGTCTTTTTACCCTTACCAGAAACCCTGCTTAGGAAGCAGAGCATGGTTGGAGAAGAAAGGAGTAAGTTAAAGGAACCCTGACCCACAGTGGACCACCCTAATGGTCTAAGTTTTGACAATCCATCCCATGTCCTCTTTAGATGTAAACATCAGACTTAGTGTAAAGATGCTGGGCATTTTGCTACTTGTGTTTTTCTGTTTAAGCAGAAAATTTCTCTTAAAATAGGGGTGGCAAAGGGACGAGGTAAAATCTGGGAAGAAGCCAGACTCCTAGGATTTCCTGTGCTACATGGGAAGCTGAAATACAACTGAAAAATGATTTTAAGAAATGTGTACTGAGGAATTAGGATTATTTTTTTAAAGCAGATTTCACAAATGAGAAGATTCTTTTTTCTTCTTAGATTGATAAAACAGCATTTTAAATTTCAGGTGTCCTTCCCTTTATGCCCACCCCCATTTACTTAACTCAAATTTTCCCAATGTAATTCTTAACCTGGGCTGCCTTGCAATTTACCAACTGGAAATCTACTTGGTCAATATGTGGCATATAAACTCAGGTGTCATTTTCTCTCTTTTAAAATTTACTACCCAAGGGCCTCCTGTGAGGCAAACCGCAGCCACTACAGCAAGAGTTCGATCCCTGTCTCTGACTAGGGAGGGGACCCATATGATGTAGCAGACCTCTCCTGCTCACCCGCTGCTCCTCTCAGCAGTGTGTTTCGGTCAGTCTGCCTGTTCTGCTCCCCACTCTGTCTCTGGTGGATCCTTTCACCTCCTCCACACGTCCGGTCTGTACCCCAGCTCTTGTATGCATAAATAAATCTTTCAACATAAATAGATAGATAGATAGATAGATAGATAGATAGATAGATAGATAGATAGATAGATAGATAGACAGATAAATTAAAAAAAATTTACTATACCCAAAAGTGTAATAAAACCCAGTCTCTTTCCTTGTCTCAGGGAACAAGGACTGGAAGTATTTCTCTTTACACAGTTTCTCTTAATTATTGAAGCCTACAATGCTTGTTTGCTAGTTACAGTTTAACTGTTTTCTTGGCCTCTTTTCTATCTTACTGGAAAAGCTAAGTCAAGACTGGGAACAGTTCCTTGGGAACTGAGGCTCCCAGGCCCAGAAGCATTTATAGTCATGGTATCAAGGCCTACATCTGGCTTCCTGGCCATTTAGGCTGTGTGTCCTCAGGCCAAGTACTTAATTTCATCCATAATACGTGGATAATAATAATATGCACTCTGTGTGCTCAATTGGTTGTTGTGATGACCAAATGAGATAATGCATGAGAAAGGACTCTGAAAAGGACACAGTATAAAAATGGTTATCTGCCCCTGGGGGGAATCACCGACCATCTTTATTTTCCTCCTTGCGTATCTAAGATTTCTACTGAAAAATAAATCATTTATTTTAAAAATCATTTTAAAAAGTAATCAATTATTAATGATTTGTTAAATTACTTCAATGGATCCAGCAAATTTATTGTGTATTTAATATATTTACTAATTTAATTATTAAACAAATAATATTTTTAAGTGAATGTTACATATTTAGCAATTTAATTATCTTAAAATCTTTTTTTATTAAATTGGTATATATTTTTAAAAGATAGCATGCCATACTGTAGATAGAAAATTAATGTTCTTTGGCTGTAAGGTTCTAATTTTTAAAATTTTCCTAAGACATATTACTCTTAAGTCTCCAGTGGATGGTATCATGATGTCTCTGGGGGCATCTGAGCATGTAGAATAGAGTGAGATTATATATTTAAACATTAAGAAAAGTAAAATTAGGCATTTTATGATCCTAAGAAGTCAGCTGATTCTTAGAAAATGGGTAATTTAAATACAACAATTGCACCATCTTACTGAAGACTACTGAGATGTAGTAACCTCTGCTTTCCCCTGACAAAGCTAAGAGCTAAACCTTCACTTGGTCTCTCCCCTCCCTCCTGACTGGTCCCCCCAAGCTGGTCTCCTCAGGCTGGTCAGGGCTCCAAGTCTCCCTGGCCCAGATGCTCTAGTCCTTTAGCCAACAGCTCCCCGGGAGAGATTCTTCTGTATCTCACACAGCTCGGCATTCACAAAGGCTAAAGCGTTGCCCACAGCAGATTTCTGAGCCCTTTGCTTAGCTCCCCCTCCAACATCCTGCCCAGCAAATTCCGGCTGCCTCTGCCTCTCCAGATTTCAATCTCTGCCTCTTTAGCATGGAGCCCTCCTCATTCTGCCAGCAAGGGCCTCCAGACTGAAATCCAGGACAATGTAAGACTCACCTCACTTGTGATTGCTCTCTCAAGGACCATTCTCCCCTGTTGCCTGTTGTGCAGTATCTAAAATGCAGCTGTTTCCTAGGGCTTGTTCAGTTTTCCTGTTGTTTGAGGTGAAGAGTGACTCCAGTACCTGTGACCCCACATGGCCAGAGTCAAAGGTCCTCAAATGTGTTTTTGAAGTTACGGTCTTTGTCTCCTAACTGATTGCTCATATTCTGGATTAGAAATTTGGTGATTGTGAGACTGATGCATAATCCTCTTCTTATCTCTTACAAAACCTGGGAGAATCACAGAGCAAAATCAAGGGATAATTTATTCACCAAATAATCATTGAGTGCCTATCATATTCCAGGTTTCGTCTGACCCTGGGGATACAGTACAGAATAAGACATCAAAGTCCTTGCTTCATGGTGAAAATTAGTTGTGGCCTATAGGGAACAATTTAAGGGGTGAAGAAAATCTTGTTTTTTAACAAAAGTTTATCCTCTTACCACCCACCTGCCACAAAATCACCCATCCTCCTCATTTACCTTTGAGTCTTTACTTTGAAGATCGATTCTACAAATCTTTTCCCAATGTCTACTATGTGCTTTGCACTGTGCTGCATGCTGAGGATGATTCAATAATGAGTACAGCACAACCCCTACTAGCAAGTAGCTTAAAACTGGTAGAGGAGATGAGATAGGTATAAAAACACTAAGTTCAACTCCCCAGGACCAGTAGTTCCCTCAAGAACATTAGTTACCAGGATAAACTGACACCTCGAAGTACAGTCTTTGCAACTCTGCTCTGTTAGGCCTAGGAACCAGCCAATTAGTGGGTTTCATCCAACTGGGAACTTCTCAGAGACAAGGAGGCCCTCCAGAAGCAAGGGCACTAGTAGGGCACAAAGCAAAGGCACCACAGAGTATCAGAACCAGGTATGGAAGCCAGAAAATGAGCCAGCTAGGGGGTACTGGCTTATAGAACACCCAGCACAGGGAGAAAGGAGTAGAGTCTCAAGCAATTGCTTTTCTTTGGGCCTGTTTTTATAACCTGGTTGCCAATCCTGTGGGTAGATAGCTGTACTTAGGGAATCAGAACATGAGTAGAACCAAAGTGATGATGACAATTGGCTAGGGATGTGAAAGAAAAGGGAAAGGGCCCAAAGGAACAAGCAATGAGGTTCCATGTGGAAGGTGGGCATGTGAGAGTGGCCAGTGACTTAAGGGTCATGATCACTAATAGGAGATCACTCAAGGGTAAGTTGCAAGAGTCAGAAAAGCACTGAGTGGTCCTTTCTATTTCATAATTTTGCCTGGAGACCATCTTGAGAGGGCCATGGGGAGTGACCCCTTTCTTGATTTCTAGGCCCATTTATTCATCTATCTGCCACTGCACTTCTGAGTGGAAGTTCCCCCATTGCCTCAAAACTCGGTATGTGTGCTACTGACTTCTTCATTTTCTTCTTTGAAGACTGGTCCTCTTTTTATGATCTTTTCTTTTTTTGCATAGAAGAACTGGGGTGTAGGCCTGAGGTGAGAGGATTCACCAGAGACAGAGTGGGGAGCAGAACAGGCAGGTCAACTGAAATACACTGCTGAGGGGAGCAGCAGGTGAGACAGGAGAGGTCTGCTTTGCCATATGTGGGTCACCTCCCTGGCTGGGATCGAACTTGGGTCTTAGTGGTGACAGCGCTGAAACTTAACTTCTAGGCCACCAGGGAGGCCCTTATGTTCTTTTCTTTGGGAGAATCAGCACTTTTCACCCTGTTGTCCAAAACAGAAAACTCGGCTCACCCTTGACTTCTTTGTCTTCTCTTATACCTAATCACTCACTCATACCTGTTAGACTTAACGCCTTCTCCTGTCCCCCTCAACAGCAAGCTCCGTGATGAAGGGACCTTGTCTGCCTGTGCTCTGCTATTTACCCCATTTACTATTGTGTTCAAGAAATAGTGGATGAATGAATAAGCAGGTTCTTGTTGCTGCTGCCTTGGTTTAGGACCTCATTTTTCACTTGAACCACCGTGATAATTGTATCACAGGACAGCAAGTAAAAAACTCTGGCATACTGGCCTGAACCCCAGTTCTTGTATGCATAAATAATTAAATATTTAAAATATATATTTATATATATAAATATTTAAAATATTTATTAAGTATATTTAAAATATCATCTATATACCAGCCCTATACTCTCACATGAATGAAGCTTATATCTAACACAGGTGTTTTCTCCATAAGGCACATTGCAGTCCTCTAGCATTTAGGAATATCAGACTGAGCTCTGGAGAAATTTAACAACAAAATCACTCATAAGAAGTACAAAAACAGGGGCCTCCCTGCTGGTGCAAGGGGTTAAGCTGCAGCACTACCCACACGGCGCAGCAGACCTCGCCCGCCTCGCCCGCTGCTGCCCTCAGCAGTGTCTTTCAGTCCGTCCGCCTGTGCTTCTCCCGGCTCTGTCTCTGGTGACTCCTCTCACCATCTGCACCTCTGGCCTGTACCCCAGTTCTTGTATGTGTAAATAAATAAATCTTTCACAACAAAAAAAATGTACAAAAATGCAAAAAAAAAAGGGGGGGGAGTAAGGAAAAGGAAGGTACTAAATAACCCTCCACAAAAGGGACATTTGTCTGTAGTATGAGAGCCCAAGCAAGGGGGCAGAGTGTCACCTTGTTCCACCTCAGCTGGGAATGTGCACATGGGAAACTTAAAATTTTTCACCTTGGGGCCTCCCTGGTGGCGCAGTGGGTTAAGCAACGCACCATGAAGCAAACCGCAGCCACTGCAGCACGAGTTCGATCCCTGCTGCCAGCCAGAGAGGGGACCCACATGGCGCTGCAGACCTCTC
>JAGFMF010011673.1:4927183-4990770 GCA_019455555.1 Galemys pyrenaicus
TTTTTTTTTTCACCTTTCTAAACATGCCACAGATGATCATGCAAATTTTGCAAGTATGGGTTTTCCGGTTACAAATAAGTTTTAGCAAGAGGTAAATCTGCACACGCAGAATCTACAGGTAGAGAATTCATGAATAATGAAGATGGACTGTAAAACTCGATCTGCCTGAACCTTCAGCGACTTGCCATCACCTCCAGGGAACTGCACTTCCTCTACCCCCACTTCAATCACAGTCACAAGGCCAATTAAGTATATTTAACTTCTGAGCCTGTGTACTGGTCTCCTATGGCTTCTTGAGAAATTGTTTGTATTCCTATCACATCACATGTGGCTGGCACATGTTAGATGTTTAATAAATAACACATTTAAAAACAGAAGTGAACCAGTCAATAAAATTGGGAGGATGTGAATAAAGGTAGGTCTCAGGGTATTTAGAGGGTAAGCTAGATGACAGGTAAAACACTACTTTAATTATTTTTTATTTATCATTAATACATTTGCCTGGAGTGAGTGTATGAATCTGTTTAACTGGTTGATTAAACTTTGGAACCAAACTTTCCACTGGAAGAATAAAAAGGGTAGTAACCCATTTGCTGGACCACACCACTCTGCCGTTCAGTTGTTAATTTGTAGAGTTGACGAAAGCACAGTTCACTTTCACTTGGCTACATGGAACACTGATGACTTCGTCTGAATTAAATCTGTCTGATGCTCCCGATTCTATTTGCATTCCAATTCCCCTTTGCTCTTTGTGTGGATTCCTGGCCAAAATGTGTGGAGAGATTCCAGTCTTCCTCCACTTTCTGTGCAGTGGATTTTAACCCCATTATTTGATATTCACTTAAATAGTGAGGAGGGCCAAGTGGGGAAACTCCATGATTTTTAGTTTTAGTTAAGCTTTTATATGAACAGGATTTGCAAATAGCATTCCAACCAAAGAATTCTTGGAAACGCCAGCTATTATTAAGGAGGCTCTTGAATGGCTTGTTTCAACTTGAATCTTGTCAACTGAACAGCTTTTATTGTGTCCAAAAGTCCCAGTGACCACTGTGGTCATTCCCTCAATTCATTGATTCAGGATAAAAAAAGATAGTCTCTGAGGATAATTCTCAAATCTCTATATAACCAGTTATCAAGTATTTTTTTTCTTCTTTTTTTTTTAACTCTCTCTTATCCTCATACCTAAACCCTTGGTCTGGGGGTCAGCTTTAATTCCAGCAGGGACTAAAGCATTAGCTTCACAGCTGCTCTTTCTTTCTTTCAATGTGTCAGATCCTCCCCTCCCCCACTGTCTCCATTCTGTACCTCTAAAGCCCACATTTCACTTCCTCTTTCTCTGGCGTTTTTTGTGATGTGTGACTCTATTCCCTGCCCTGTTTTCAGGACCATGTGATTATTGGCCAGTAAACAAAAGTAGAAACATCCCAGTGGATTCAGATGAAAATAGGTAATAAAATCAAGTACAACTCCAAGGAAGAAAAGAGCTGTCTGTAAGGAATGACCTGAGCTGGCAACCTATTTACACTGTATCGAGCTCACTAGCATCTTACCATACATATCAAGCTAAAAGCATAATCATCTCTGGACACCTGGACAAGTTTTATTGGAAAGATGATCTTTTTTCTATGCTTCTGCACTAGTAGGTTGGTTCGGTAAGAAATAAATATGTGAGGGCCTCCCTGGTGATACAAGGGGTTAAGCAACCCACTACGAAGCATCTGCAGCCACTGCAGTGTGAGTTCCACACCTGGCCATGGAGGAGGCCCACATGGTGCAGCAGACCTTTCCTGTCTCGCCTGCTGTTCCTCTCAGCAGTGTATTTCAGTGGATCCGCCTGTTCTGCTCCCCATTCTGTCTCTGGTGAATCCTCTTACTCCCACACCTCTGGCCTGTACCCCAGTTCTTACATGCATAAATAAATAAATCTTTAAAAAAAAAATAAATATGTGAGATCATTATGGTGGAAAAACCCCAGAGATTTCATCACTGCTAAAATACCTGTACTAAATACACTGTACTAAAATACCTCTCTATGCTTCCTTTGTGCTGAAGAGCAAGTCCACGAGCCCCAGTGTGGCGGTGATGCGTGACGATCCCACCTGGTGGGGCCCTCAGCCTCCATGATCTGCTCTGTTCGGATTGTCAATCTCATTCTTGCTCACAGACCCACTTCCCATCTCCGTGGTCTCACCCATGTTGACCCCTGTCCTAGAAAGTTTGTCTCTTACTCCCTAAAAATTCACACAAGTACAATTCCCTTTCAAGGCTTTGATGATCCTCATTTATGAATTTCTAGAATCTGTAGCATTGTTTTGGTACTTATGTTAGTCAACAGTGCTTTTTATTATTTTTAACACTTTCATATACATACATCTGAATTCTAAGGGGGTCTGGCACTTATTTTAGGCTAGCACTGTCCAACAGAATTATAACATGGGACACAAAAGCAAACCTCATGTGTAATTATAAATTTTCCAGTACAAATAAACAGGTGAAAAGAATTTTATTTTTTAAAAATATTTTATTTATTTATGCATGTAAGAACTGGGGTACAGGCCAGAGGTGTGGGGAGTATGAGGATTCACCAGAGACGGAGTGGGGAACAGAACAGGCAGATTGACTGAGATACACTACTGAGGGGAGCAGCAGGCGAGACAGGAAAGGTCTGCTGCACCGTGTGGTCCCCTCCCTGGCCAGGGATTGAACTCATGCTGTGGTGGCTGTGGATGCTTCATAGTGTGGTGCTTAACCCCTTGCACCACCAGAGAGACCCCTGAAATGAAGTTTAATAATATATTTATTTTAACTGAATGTCTCCTAAATGTTATTTTAACATGCAAGCAATATAAGAAGATAACTTATCTCCTTATTATATTCTAAGTCTTTGGAATGCAGTGTGTACTATATACCTACAGCATATCTCCATTGGGACTAGTCACATTTTAAGAATAGTTCAGTCGCCTTTAAAGCTAGTTGCTCTCATATTGGAGAGCTAAATCTTAGGTACCCTTAACCCTTGATAAATTCTACAGTGGAGTGACAGTATCATGTACACACAAAAAGTGAATGAACAGATTGTTGTCATGCTGCAGGAGGTTCTCAGGCATGGGTTCCTGTCTTTGACCCTCTTCTGTTTATTATTCTCATTGATGGCTTGGATACTGCAGTGGTTAAGAACGTCTGCTCTGAAACGTGCTTGTAGTTAAAAATACTGTATCATATAAACACTGGTTAAGAGGTGGATTTCGTGTTATGTTTTTAACCACAATTTTAAAAAGTACCCATCCACTCTGAATCATAAAAACCTTAATTTCAAATCTCCTCTCTATCCTCTGATTATGTGTGAATGTGTGCACTCTTAACTTTGGTTTCACCATCCATAAATGGTAATAGTTACATCAACCTCAAAGGAATGTTATGGTGCATAAAAGGAGATATTGTCGTAAAATGCTTACCCCAGTACATAGAAAATATTAAACCTTTAAAAATATTGAGTTTTACCACCATTATTAGCACCATAAAGGGCATATTTATTAATTCGGTAGATGAGGTAATTCTGGGACACATAGGTATGTTAAATTAAATAGTCAAGTTTTAAAAAGCTTTCTCAGATAGATTCAACAGATTTAATAAAACAAGATGAAATTTAATATAAAGTACTGCATTTAGGTTAAAAAATTCAATTACATGAAAAGATGCTTTCATCTTAGCTGAAGCTCATACAAAAAGAGCATTTTAATTATTCATTGACTAAATAGTAAAGAAAATTATAATTGCTTTTTCTATTTTACTACATGTTGGACATAAAATGCAAAAAGGATATAAAGAGTTAAAAATCTTCCTTTCAGAACCCTCCTTTCCCACTTTGTAGAAGGAAATTTTCTTACATATCCTTCCAAAAAATTTCTATGCTTTAATAAACATTTGTTTATCCTTTTTTCATCTTCATGCTTATGGGAATAACTATTATTCTCTTGGGCAACTTACTGGAAAAGGAGTTGAAACTAAAGTTGGATAAAGATCACCATTACTAAGAAATGTGATGAGTCAACGCCAAACTTTAATTTAATTTGTAGGGTTAAAAGAAGTAGGCTCGGGCCTCCCTGGTGGCGCAGTGGGTTAAGCAACACACTATGAAGCAAATCGCAGCCACTGCAACACGAGTTCGATCCCTGCTGCTGGCCGGGAGGGACCCACATGGCGCAGCAGACCTCTCCTGCTGTGCCCGCTGCTCCCCTCAGCAGTGTGCTTCCGTTGATCTGCCTGTTCTGCTCCCCGCTCTCTGTGGTGATCCTCTCACCCCCCACACCTCTGACCTGCACCCCAGTGCTTGTGTGCATAAATAAATAAATCTTTAAAAAAAAAAAAAAAAAGAAGTAGGCTCACAGACCAAATGTGTCCAGAGCAAAGTAACTCAAAACCATGTCTCCACAGTACAGGCCAGCTATAGAACATAGGCTGTTTCACCACAAGGGACATCTCAGAAGGAAAGTTCTAGCTTTTCCTTTGTGAGGAGGAAGAGTTGTTCAAATGACCCCATGAAACCCTGCTTAACCAGGGTTTCCATAGTTGGGGATGCTTATTTTGACTAAGACTATTGTGGAGGTAAGTGAGATAATGTATGGAAAGTTGTTTCTTAAATTAGAAACCAGAGGAACATTGAGGAATATTATTTCACAGAGGAATATTATTTCTAAAATTAAAAGGGTTTGAAATTCAATGGCAGGCTTCCCCAAGGGTGACCCTCCTACTCATCACATAAGTTTAAAGAGAGGCTGATACCTCATTAACATATTATTACCATGTTCTTGAACGTTTTTCACTTATCGCAGAATAACCTATTTGTATTTCTGAGTCTAGTTCATTGCCTAGCACAAAGCAGAGTAAAGTGGAAGGGAGAGAGAGAAGGAAGAGAGAAAGGGTGGAAAGAATGAATGATATTAATCCAAGCATCTTTTCTGTCTACTTTCTGCATTTTTCTCCCTCCTATCATCTCATCTCCTATCATTTCCCAGTCTCCCCTTGCTTTCATTTTTCACTTGTACTATTCTAATTCTATCTCTGCCCCAAGGTCCCATCTCCTCTTCCTTTGGATTTGATTACTCCTGAAATCCCTTTTCCTCCTTCTCATCTTCTAGAGGGCATTTGTATTTTCTGGTTAAACCTCCAGAGTGAGGGGCATCATCTTACACTTCAGAAAATCAAGCTTGGGGTAGATTCTTTGCAAATGTTATAATTTGCTCACTGCAGTTTCTAGATTTCTGCATTCTTTTTTGCCTTTTTTTTTCTTTTTTACTTGAAAGGGTTGGTGAAAGTGTTTCCAGATACTAGTTAAGGATTGTTTTCCCTTGTTAGCTCTTCCATTTCAAGCATTTCAGTCATCATATCTACGTGCAGATTCTGGTTTGGCCTTTACACAACCAAATAATTACCTAGATTCTGCATCTGGCATCTCTATTTGAAACAATAGTCTGTAGCAATGTTCCATGGTTTATCAGCTGAGCAAGCCTGGGCAAATTTACTGGCTTTGAGGAACCCCTTATTCCTCATTTGTCAGATGGAACTAATATTCACCTCCCACAGATTGTATAAGTCAAATAGGGAAAAAAATTCTATGAGAACATGCTTGATAAAGAATTAAGCGCTGGTTAGTTCTGTTTCCTAACTCTTATTTTTTTGCCACGTAATTCAGTCCTTCATTTCCTCTTCAAAGTTGCATTAATCTTTCAACTATTCCTCTTGTCTTTAATCTCATGCCCCCACCTACTGGGACATGCAAAGGACAGCGTGATCTTTTTAAAACTCCGATGGTGTTGCTTTAAAATGGTCACTAGCGTCCCATTACCTAAGAAGTAGAGTCTAAAGTTCTTAGCATGCATTTTGAAACTCTGCTCAGTCTGAGGTCCAAGTCACTGTTCTTGCCTTGTTGCCACCTGTCTCTCAAAATACAACCCACCTCCTAACTAACTAGGACTCTCCTCTCCCTTCCCTGGTTTGGGTTCACTTACCCCAAGTCTACCTATTCTGCAGCCCCTATTTATGTGATGATGTTTCTTTCATGCCTTTTTCTGAACTCCTGAATGACTCTTGCCCTGCTGGGACTTGCTAGTGTTTGATTTTTATGTCTATTACACTGGGATCTCTCCTGATGGACTATGAACGATGAAATGTCTTGAACTGATCCTCGTCCATCTTTATGTTTATTATAGAGCTTAGCACTCTGGTTTACACATAGTAGGTACTCAATAACTTTCCTCTAATGATATATTCTTCAAAAATTTTTATATTACTAGGAGTACAGCATTGCATTAGGAGCTATAGCAACTACCAAAAAAAATCTTGTCCTTGACGAAATATACTTAAATATTGTTGAGGTTACAAAGCAACAATTAAAAAACTCCATAAAGGAGTCTACACTTACCTGCTAACTTTTGCTTCCATTTCTGTGCAGACACAGTTGTAATATAAACATCTTCAAAAAGTTTTATGTATGCATCTTACTTCTTTATTTACTTATCTTTTTATGGGACCCAATTTTTTTATAGTGCAAAGGTCTTTTATTTTTCCTCACACCTGTCATGCCATGATTTCATAGGGAATGGATTCCAGTGGTTCAGGCCCCTTTCCTTGGTTCTCATATAGTGTACCTCTCTGGCTGAAGAGGAAGCTGGTGCTTCAGTTAATTCCAAGTACTTTTCTCTTTAGCCTCCTTTATTGCTGATCATTTTCTTTCACGTTTCAGGAAGCTCTCTGGGCTCTTCGAGTGCCTGGGATGCTCAATACCAGTGTGAATTTCTTGGCAGGAATCTTGCCCTTGTTTGTTTACAACAATGGTGAGTGCATGCTGGGTATCATTAGAGACTCTTCTAGTGTTGCCGTGGTAACATGTGGGGCATTCCATCTTGAACAATCCCACCCCCTTGCTGTCTAAACTATCATCTTTCTTGTAGATTTGCATGCAAGTGACCAAAAGAACAACTCCATGTTTTCTAAAAGGGGGAGCACCTCTCCTCTTTCCATTTATGTTGGTCATTTTGGTCATTTCCCGGGAGATGATAGTTCCAGTCAAAGTGTTATATGGTCCAATTTTTATCTGATAGTAAAAAGATACTATGGAGAGGGGAACACATGGAAGTAGTTGATTTCTTTGGTGAACATAGCTCTTGTTTATACTCATTCCAAGGCTTCTAACATCATGAGACTATTTCCTTGTATTCCCACCATTCCACTATTGTTCTGTTGCTTGCCAGTTTCTATCTCCACACATGCATCTATCACAAGAGACATAAAAGGACAAACTGGGGTACAGGCCAGAAGTGCAAGGATCCATGAGACAGAGTGGGGAACAGAACAGGCAGATGGACCTAAACACACTGCTGAGGGGAGCAGCGGGCAAGGCAGGAGAGGTCTGCCTCACCATGTGGGTCACCTCTCTGGCCGGCGGCAGGGATCGAACTTCTGCTGCATGTCTGCGTTCTGCTTCATAGTGCGTTGCTTAACCCACTGCACCACCACGGGAGGGCCCCTGTGTACACTTTTTAATTTAATTTACAACTTGTTTTAGAGATAACAGCAACATAAGAAACCACATCTTGAGATAAATACATTTGCTAAAATTTTAGCCAAAGACTACATTTGCACAATTGCTCCCAAAGCATTCAAACTTTAGGTCCTGCAACAAGTGAAAATGATTAACATGGATAAGAAGATAAACTTTTGTGTAGTTAAGCAGAATTTAAGGTCATCAGCTGTAAAATGAAAGTTCAATTAGACTTTAATGTGTCCCCCTCCCCCATTCTTTCCATTCTAGCAACAACCTAAGTTGCTAAACTTTTCAAATTATAAAAAGCATGAATACCATACTCTGCATCCAGAAAGGACAAGCCAAGAGGATAGGGATTAGGGAAGAGGATGAAGAAGTGGTTGGATTAGTAGAAGGACAGGATAGAGGGGAATTGAGAATGCCTTCTGGTGAGTCCTTGAAAGTTCACAATGAGTTCACAGTATGCTCCTGGCTAAAAAAGGCTGGGAAACATGCCTGTAGAGCCACTGACTGTCAGCAGATGTCTGCGCCTTTCAGGTTTGTGTGACAAGGCTCAGGTCCCAAACTTGAGCTATAAAGTCTAAAAAAGTGTGGGCTAGGACCTCCTTGGTGGCCCAGGGATTAAAGTCAGTGCTATCAAGCTACTGCCAGCTTCTGCTACAATGGTTGGATCTCCACAAGGAGCTAACCCACTTGCCTGCTCTCTTGCCTACTGCTGCCCTCAGCAGTGTGTTTCAGTAGATCTGCCTGTTCTGCTCCCCACTCTGTCTCTGGTGAATCCTCTCCTTCCCTTCCTTCTCTGGCCTACACCCCAGTTCTTGCATGCATAAATTACATAAAATAAATCTTAAAAAAAAAGTGTGGGCTACGGAATAGAGCACTGGATTATATGTCTGTATTTTCCCAACTTCCAAGAACCTATGAGCAACAAAACAAAGAGAAAAGAAAAAAAAAAATGGTGAGAGGGAGTGATTTAGCTATATAAGACATAGCTGGGCCTCATTCTGGCTGGAGATCAGAATATTAGTGATTTTGACTAGAATTAAAGAAAATGACATATTTTCAGAACTTATTTAATACTTTATTCTGATTATAAAGATGGTACCTTGACCTTTCAGTAAGCAGACACTTCCCCCATGAGTATCAAAACATTTGGTGGTCTCTTGCATAATTTTGTTTCAGGCTTATATAAATAAAGTCTCAATCAGTACTACAGAAATTCTATTTATACTGGGATGCTATTTGTTGATAGTAGAGAACCGTTTCAACACGTTCACCTCATGCGGTATGTACCAGATGCAGGACCTGCTTTTAAAGTTGGTGGCATCATATTTGCAGCTATATGGATGGAGCTGGAAGCGATTATGCTACACAAAATAAGTCAAAAGGAGAAAGAGAAATATTGGATGGTTTCACTTATAGATGGAACATAGGGAAATCAAACAAAGGGTCAGGAAAAAGACAAAGCTTGCAAACTGACCAAAGATTGGAGGCTTAAGCAGGGGAGGAGGAGGGAGAGGGTTCAAAACAGGAGAGTGAGGAGCACAAGGGATTATGGTGGGTCACAGGTGCTACTGCGGTAGAACAACAGGGACTACACCTGAGTGGAGAAATCAAATACTGTCCAAAAATGAACAATGATGTAAGAAAATAGATAAATAATTTTAAAATAAAAAAATAATAAAGTTGTTGGCATCATGTCCTGGCACCTGGGACCTCTTACTGCTCTCTAGTTGGTCCTAACCCTCTTTCCTTCGTGTTACCCGCATATGTGGATAACACATTATGCGCTTTAAAATGACTTACTGCCTTGAGGATTTGAAATTATTGTTTTTTTCTCATTGTAGCATCCCATAACCCAAACTTCTAACACCTAAATTCGGTGATTTCTGCTAGGTACTGCAGGACAGACAGCATGTGACACTCCAGATGAAAGGTATTCATACCAGGCTGTGACTAGAAGATCAAAATGCTTTCCTCCTCTTCTTACTCTCATACAAGCAGATTTGTAACTCTCCCAAAGGCACCCACAGTTTAAATCGGTGAATGAATGAATACCTGAAATCCAGAAATGTGACCATATAATTAGTGGAAGGTGAGTTAGAAAATTCTGGGCAGTGGGTGAGAAACCTTCCTCATACTCTCAGATCAGACTGCCTGCTTCTCTATGTCAGTCCCAACCAGTTGCTTTGGCCCCCTGAAGGACACTGGCCTTTATTAAAAACATTGACTCTGTGGTGGCTACCTGGGGGGTGGGGGAGTGTAGCTATTAAAAGGGAAAAAACTTCCCAAAGAGCCCGTATCTTATGTTAGGTGTCTGAAGCACTCAAAACACGTTGTAATTATGATCATATTGGATGTATTTAGAAAAAGGAAACCCCCTTTATAGTTAAAACCAATAGTCAGGGGGCATTATAATATACTGCATTACTTTTAATTTCATGGGGTTGCAAGTTCTCCCTTCTTTACCTTTTCTGTCACTAATATGGTTTTAACTGTATCCATTACAAGGGGAAGAACCTGTTCTTCTCTCCCTCTCTGAGGTGAGTCGTGTTTGTTTTTGCCTCAGTCTACAGTTTCCGAGGTTTAACCATTTTCTCTGGTTTCCTAACAGTTCCATTTGGAAATAGCCTTGTGGCCACCGTTAGGGTGAAAGGCACGCTCGCTCAGATCTGCTAGTTCCACATTTGACAGCTGCCGTCGGTACGACTGGACGCTGCTTTCTACTGACAAGTGATGAGTGATTCGTATCACTCATGACTGGGTATCCCAGTCCACGCGAAAGCGACTTAGACTTAACTGGAGGCGGGATGGATTACGCCCAAAAGGAATGTCTCCCCACGTCGGTCAGTCCGAAGCCCGCCGGTTATGTCCAGGCCTCGGGGGACGGTGGCCGCCGGCGCGATCTGCCCGATCTTCCCTCGGACGTCCCGCCTGTTCAGAGCTGGGTCCTCTTTATCCCAATCTTTCCCCTCCTTCTCCCCCGATCTTACTGGTTAGCATCTGAAGCACCTTGGTAATCGCGAGCAGTTTTGGGGGTTGGTCCCGGAGCCCACCCCGCGGGAACTGTGGCCGCGGGATAAGATTCGGTCCCGGACTAGGGCCGGCAGGTGAGGGTGACGTTCCGCGATAGACTAGAGGTGAGGGGAGTCGCGGGGGTTGGGCACAGAAGTGGAGGGCAGGGGTGAGGGGGCGGGGTTGGCGAGGAGAGCCGGCATCCCGGGTGGGCGCAGCGGGGAGGGGCGCGGGGCAGGTGGGCGGGGCTCGAGGTGAGCGGGAGCTGTTCCGGCACCAGGGGGCTAGGGAGCCGGGCCTGAGGGGGCGAGCGCAGGGAGGGCGGGAGCGGGGCGGCGGGGGCGGCGGGGGCGGAGCGGGGCGGCGGGGAGGGGAAGTGGGCGGGGCGTCTCCGGGAACCGGGAGGGACGCGGGAGTCCTGAGTTCGGGCGGAGGCAGGGCGGGCGCGTGGCTGGATCCGGCGAGATGAGCGGGGCTGGGGCGGCGCCGGGGGCGGCGGGCACCGTCCGGGGGCTACGCGTGGACGGGCTGCCACCGCTCCCCAAGAGCCTGAGCGGGCTGCTGCACTCGGCATCGGGCGGCGGTGCGTCGGGGGGTTGGCGGCACCTGGAGCGGCTGTACGCGCAGAAGTCGCGCATCCAGGACGAGTTGAGCCGCGGGGGTGCGAGCGGCGGCGGAGCCCGGGGCGCGGCGTTGCCGGTCAAGCCGCCCAACCTGGACGCCGCGCTGGCCCTACTCCGCAAGGAGATGGTAAGGGGACTCGGCGGGCTGGGGCGGGCCGGGGGCGGGGGTTCTTCCCGTCGGCGATCGCAGACAGGGGAAAGTTCGCTGGAACGCGCGCTCTGCTCCGGAAGTCTCCGCACCCACCCTCCCCTTTCTGGCTTTTTCGCGGCGCGGAAAGTGGGGCACAGTCCCCATTTCATTTGTCCACTCCGTGCGCGCGATTGGATTCTCACCCAGGGAATGATCCCCACTCTGAAAAGGCAGCTTTGAGAGACCGGGCGCCCCAGGTCAGCCCCAGCTGGCGACCGGAGGTGCAGCGCGGCGTTTGCGCTGACCTCGGGGTGGGGGCGGCTCTGTCACTTATCTCCAGAGTGAAACAGACTTCCCAGTTGGGGAAAGGCTTTCTCTAAGCCCACGGGGTTAAG
This sequence comes from Galemys pyrenaicus, assembly GCA_019455555.1. Classification (NCBI taxonomy): domain Eukaryota; kingdom Metazoa; phylum Chordata; class Mammalia; order Eulipotyphla; family Talpidae; genus Galemys; species Galemys pyrenaicus. The sequence goes on from JAGFMF010011673.1 coordinate 4,938,890, forward strand.
AACTGTGTGCGATTGTCTTTTCCTGGCCCGAAAAGGACGCGTTTTGTTCACGCGAGTACAGACAGCAGATTGGAACAGCCTTCGCCCCCCTCCCCCTCGCCCCAGGCGGCGAGTGCAGAATCCGATTACAGCCGGATGGCTCGAGCCCACAGATGGCTGTTAAGACGAACCCTCACCCCTCAGCCCTCCCAGAGCTGTAAAGCTGATTAACCAAACTCTGGAAAAGAAGGGGGAGGTGGTGCCCTTCCTGCACCCGAGTGGGTTGTCTGGGCTGCAAACAATGGGACTTAGCTTTCCCGAGTTCTCGGGAGGTACGTTAGGTGTTTGTGGACCGGACACAGAGGATTTAGGGTGACCCCAGAAGCTGGGTCAGGGAAGGAAATGGGGTGGTGTCTCCAGACTTAAGCTGAGCCAGAAATGAACAGAAAAACTTCCCCTTTTCTGACCTCTCTTGCTTGCCGCTTCTGCTCCCCCTGGCCACCCTCTCTTGTTTTATAATCTGGCCTTCCTTTTAATCTGCTATAGGTTTTTCTGTATTACAGGAGAATACTTGATTAAGGAACTATACGAAAGCATCTTTTTCCCAAGAATAAATTTGCCAAAATTTTGCCATAGGAATCCTTTAAATATGCATCTAAGTGCATGAAGATATTGTTTAGAAAATTTCAATTTATGCATTCAGTTTTTCCCAATAGTGTATGTTCTGAAAGCTAAGACTGAATTAAATCTAGAAAAACTGTCTTAACATTTGTTAAATCAATTAGATATTGTTCTGTTACTGGATTAGGCATTGTGATTTCTGTTTATCTCTGAATAGATTTTCCAAGCTTCTTATACAATGACTTCAATTCCAAGCCAGCTGTTTTTGTTTGTTGATAAGCTTTGCTACCAGCATTCTACATACAGCCTGTGAGCTGTATTTTAATTCAATAAATCTACACCTAGTGTGTTTACAGTCTGAACTGGACAGCAGCATAAATGTAGGGGTGAAATAGTAAGACTTGTGCCAGATTAAGTTCCATACTTGAACGAGAGACAGGAAAACCTCAGACTGCTCCTGTTGTGAAGCTCTAGTTTCTAAACATGCGAGGGAGTCAGACTGGTGTCTTGGGAGTCTGTGACATTCCCAAAAGTATTTTTTCCAGGTCCCTCCTGGTGTGACTAAAGTGCATTCACAACCTTATAATTATGCCTTGGACCAGAGCTCTTGCTAAGCCTAACTATTTGAAGTACAAGGAAAATAAACAGCCATCTTTGGTCTTGTTGATATTTAACTGAGATAAAGATAAGATGTGGCTACAGGCCTTGACAAGTCCCTTTCAAGAAATGTCACGAGGTCTTTAAAAGTGTTCTGGTCTTTAAAAAATAGTGCTCTGGTCTCACAGTTTTTGAAGAGAATCACTATCCAGGGCAGTAGGGTCTAAATGGTCACATCTAGCTGAGGCTCCCACTGGGGCCATCTTGCAAGGTAAGAACTAGAATTCCTGAATTATCTGCAAAATGGTCTGTGTCCATCTATTTAATTGGAAAGATTGAGATCAAATCTGTGTCAAGGCACATAACTAGATGTTTGGCAGAATGTGGTTAATCTCTTTTTGAAGGAAGTCCTGTGTGAGCACTGAGGGAGGACCCCCTTCCAGCAGTGGTGGTGTGGATGGCAAGGAGGGATTATAAAATAGTCAGGGCATTAGGGTGCTAAGAAAGTAGCAGCAGAGTGGAACTGAAAGGTTGAGGTGGATCAGCTGGGGAAAAGCATGTTAAGCAGAAGGTGTCCCTAGGGGGTTGCCAAATGCCTTTTGTTAGAAAGGTGTCAGCTGGACTGTGGCAGAGAGTTGGACTTTGAGGGATTAATTGCATAGCCATGCAATGTTAGAAGTGAGCACCGTGGGAGTCTCCAGCAGAGAGGGGGGCAGTAAATGTGAAGAAGCAAATGGGAGACACTTTGCTGAAGCAGAACCTGCAGGAAATGCTGATTAAATATTGGCGTCAGGGTAAGGACTAGGGGTCAGAGATGACAAGCTTTCTTTTATGGAAAATGCAGCAAAGCAAAATAATGAAAAATTACAGCCCCAACCCCTAGAGGTAGTCAGTGTTACTATTTTGCTATATGTCTCCTTGGTAGACACAATGTGAATGCTTTCTGTACATCGTTTTAATTTATATTTATATCTTTATGAGAGTGATACTTAAAGTCCATGTCATATATTTTTAAAAAATCACTAACAATTCCAGTAACTCTCCTGAGGTCACAGACTACCAGGAGTGACCCACTCTGAAGCTCTGTGTAACCATTGCACCCTCCTGCTTCCGTACCTTTGCATATGTGTGTAGATTATGTCATATATTCTGGGTACCATATAGACTGCAAACATTTTCTGGGTCAATGTACAGGTGATCCTTAACAATGTGGGCTTAAACTTCACAGGTTCACTTATATGCCAATTTTCTTGTAAACAGACAATATAAACTTACGGTATTGATAAATACAGTATAGTACTGTGAATGCATTTTACGAATTTCTTGACATTTTCTCTAGCTTACTTTTATGCATATAGAATGTATACAATGTACAAAATATATGTTCACTGACTTTATGTTATCAGTAAAGCCTTCAGGACACAGCAGACTATTAATAGTTAAGTTTTGGGGGAGTCAGAGTCATGTGGGTTTTCATCTGGGAAGTCAACACCTCTAATTCCTGCATCGTTCAATATACAGCTTAAAGGTCAACTGTGTGTTAGAGTGTCTTCAATAACTACACAGTGTGGCATCGCATGGCAGAATTAGTGAGATTTTGAACCTTGGTGATCAATCCATCATTGGAAAGTGGGCTCCATTAGCTGCCTTGGGGGTAGTTAGGAGAAGTGGCTGCTTTAGGGGGAGAAGGTGGTTTGCCACTACATCAGGGAAAGCGTGCATTAAGCATTTCAGAATGTAGAGCTGGAGACTGGAAGAGAGCTTTTGTCCTGGAGGTAACCTCTTGAAGGAAGGTGTGAGTGGGAGTGCGGAGCCTGTGTGGGTGGAGAGTTCCCCCAGGGTAAGGTAGTTGACACTCACCTCTGCCAGCCATGATTTTCACTCTAGATTTCAGCTTTTCCTGTTCTAGTAACTGCTCCATGAAATCTGTCCTAGCTCTGCTTCCCCATCTTTTCCCCAACAGGCCCACTTGGCAAGCTGTTGGGGCCACACAGATGGTGATTGCTCATGCAGATTAGTTATAGACCAGAAAAAGCCCTAATTTAGAATAAGGAGTTGTGTTTGTTGTGTATGTATAATTAAATATTAGACACTATTTTTGGAGCACATTCATGGGAGATTTGTGTTAACTGTAGAAAGTGCTGTGGAGAATACAGGGTGAGTGAGAACTATCTAGATGTGCCACTTAATCATTTTTCATGATCAAAGATGCCTTACTAATAACAGAAAGTCAATTGAATTTGCTCTTGCAGGAGACACTTGTTGAAGGGTTGGAAGTATAAAGAAAGACTAGAGCCAGGATTGATGGAGAACCCAAGAGGTCGACAGTGGTCTTCCTTCTCCCATCATTTTACTCTTTCCCTGCATTTTGAACCATGACTGCTAAGAGTGTCTAGACTCAGTTTCAGCCATGCTACTTAGCTCCAGTTTGTAAATAATGTGTGACAGGTTACCAGTGGGCCCAGCTGGAGTAGCTAGGGTAATCTGGGCCACCTAGTAGTCACCCAGGGTGGGTGGTATTTTGCTAAGTTGTTGTGACGGTGTGGATCTAGATCTCAGTTGCTGTTTCAAATCCTACACGTTATTGAAGGAAGGATGCCCTTGACCTGGGGACCCTGGCTTATCCTTTCCTTGCACAGATTTCGACACAGACTGCCTGTCCTGCCCAATGGCTCTGTGAGATGAGTGATCAAGCTTAGGTACCCGAAAGAGTCACATCAATGTGCAAACACAGAGAGCCTCAGGTATGGGGGCAGGGGATCTTTGGGGGCAGCATTCCTGGAGGTCCCGCATTCTACTTCTAAAATCCACAGCAGCAAGTTCCAGTAGCTCTGATTCGGAACCTCTGTGCTTCATTCTTTTCTTTTTCCCCTTCAAACTGTCAAAGTTGTTTTGCTCACCCACTTGTTCATGAGAGATCATCCACACAGAACTTTCGAGTTCCTGAACTGCAGTGACTTGAGTGAAGAATGAAATCTGAGGAAAAGTTTGATTTGTGAGACCAGTGACATTTATCTTCCCTGCATCTTAGTTGAGACAACTGGGCCTATGAGCTTGTCCAGGAAGCTGTATCCTAGGAGACAGTCATTAGCTTGAGGAGTCCATATCCAGCAGAGTTCTCATTACATGTAACACCAAGGTCTTAGAGAGGAGCTTTTAAAAGGGCTTATGAAAACGTCCAATCTGGAATCAGGTCTATGAAATGCCATCTGGAATGAGAGCTTAGCTCCCAATGCAGTGGTGTTGGTGATTGATGAGCGGGCTGGCACTGTACCATGGCTTTATATACTTTGTTTTCAGTGGTCTTCCCACCAGCATGGTTTATCATAGTGTTCCTCCAAAGGCTCACCCGTACCATCAAATCCCTGCCCAGTCCTATAATCCCCTACATGATTTGTTAAGATGAAGATTTCTAGGCTTTTTCCTATACCTGTAGAATCAGAATTTGGGATATGGCAGAATCTGCACTTCTAACAAGTTCTTTTTTTTAAAGATTTATTTATTTATGCATACAAGCACTGGGGTACAGGCCAGAGGTGTGGGGGGTGAGAGGATTCACCACAGAGAGCAGGGAGCAGAACAGGCAGATCAACGGAAGTACACTGCTGAGGGGAGCAGTGGGCGAGGCAGGAGAGGTCTGCCGCACCATGTAGGTCCCTCCCCTGGCCGGCAGCAGGGATCGAACTTCGTGCTGCAGTGGCTGCGGTTTGCTTCATAGTGCGTTGCTTAACCCACTGCGCCACCAGGGAGGCCCTCTAACAAGTTCTTTAAGAGCTGGGAAGCTCAAGAACCAGACATCAGGAACTGGAATTTTGTTACTAAACTATATAAGATGATTTAGAAACGTTACATTGGTATTTTAGGCCATAGATCCCTTACTGGGAGAAGGAGAATTAAATATTACAAAAGAACCTTTGGTTATAGGAGCCTGATTCTTTCCTCCTGGTGTCTTTCTGGGCCTTTCTAATGCCTAGAAAAGAAGATTGCTCTGTCATAAAATAATATGGGCATGGGGCAGGACCTACCTATGACAGGGTGGTTAGTGTCCCCGGAAGACACTTGCACCGCTGCCCCTGCTTGTAAATCCATTTGATGCAAAGATTGGAAGCAGAAAAGGAAGACTGGTTCAAATTTGCTATGCCTGTACTTGGTTCATCAAAAATCAGGCTGTATACAATAGTTCTTAAAGTCTTTATGCCATAGTTGCCCTATGTGGTAATTGTCTATGCAGCGCCCCCCTCCACTGGACCCCCAAGTTTCCACCCAGTGAAAGCCAAAGCTGAAAATTTGAAGTTTGTACATGTGAAGGCACATGTGTTTCGCTGGGTGTGGGGCAATAGGGGCAGACTGGGTCAGTGGCCTCCTTTTGTTCACTTTTGAGCTTATGTCTAGGTGAGTTATACTAGGGTCCCAAGATTTGAACATGTAAAGGACTGAAGATACTTTTTCGTGCCACTTTGAGCTTTTATCTGTTTCTCTACTGACCTGTGGACCTCCGTATACATATTTTCTCTAAGCCCTGCATTTCTTACAAATAGCCCAAGCATTCTGCTTAACTCCCACCCCCCTGCTTTTTGGCCAAAGGCATTCATCTGTTAAATGTCAAAAGTGCCCCATTTGGTGACACTTAGGTCACCTGTTCGTTTACAGAGACCCTCAGATGAGAAAGGGATATCAGTACTGTCCCCTCTTCCTGCCCCTCCCAGGACCCTGGACCAGGTGTTGCTATAGATCTTAGCGGTCAGGTGGGCAAGGATGTCCAGGGAGCACCAGGACCCACCGCCACTCATTCCTACCAAGTAGCACTTGGAAAGGTTGGTGTTTTTTTGTTCCTGGAATCCAAGCTAAATGCCATAGAGTTTAGAGAGACCCCAGTTTGAAGAGCTAAGTTTTCCACAATCTTGTGTGAATCTTTTTGTGTCTGAAAAAATTCACAGAAATTTCACAAAACCCTACAGAGAGACCACAGACTCCAGGAGCAGGAAACCCTCCCTGAGACGGGCTGGGCCAAGTTATTCACCCCTTCTTGCCCAACATCATTCCCCAGAGTCCCGACCTCTTCTTGTTCACGTCATTCTTTGCCCACATGCTCCAGATGTTTCCAGGTGATAAATAGGCAGGGCTCAGAAAGATTGTTCCTTTCCTGTAACTTGCTTCTCTACTAACCATGTTCATTCTCCCCCAGGAATTTTGGACACAGGAAAACCCTGACACAGGGTTGTGTGACAGGGACACAGCCTCCCTTATAGGAATTCATTGAAACCATTAAAAAGATTTACAAAATATTATTCATTGAAATGTTATTTTACAATGGATCCGTATTAAAATTTTATCAGTTTTAATTTCTAATAAGGTAAATGTTGATAAGTACAACCCACATAAGCAAGAACTCAGAATCTCAATGATATGAAAGAGTGTGAAGGGGTCCCAAGAGCATTTGAAAATTGCTGCTTTAGAACATGGAATTTGTGTGGACTGGTTCATATAATTAAGAACCACTGGCTTTTTAATCACTTAGAATGTTTTCTTTTCGTAATTAAGAAAAAAGTAAAAGCATGAATAAAGCCATTTCTTAAAGACAGTGGTCAGTTGCTTTTCTTTTATGCCTAAAGCAGAAGAGGAAATGGGCTTATCTGTGCTAACATCATTAGGTTAGAGATAAACAAGAATGTCTCTATGAGAATTGTGGAGCTTCAGAATGGATTTTTATCAGTGTGGATGCCTTCATTTTAAGCAGAAAATCCAAATCTGACTGCTTTGTCTAGTAGAGAAGAATTTATGGGACAGTTTAGAGACAGCTTTGGCACCAGGCTATATCTAGGGGTGCAGTTATGAAGCCTCATCTATTTTTCTGTGTCTGAATCACCAAGGCTTGCAAGAGTTCAGTCCTCAGCTGAGAGGGTCTCAGGTGTTCACAGGAGATGAAACTGACCAAGTAGCCTCACTGCATTTCCACCCTGGAGAGAATGTTGCGTGGACAATGATACCACAGAGCAGAAGCTCGCTCAGTGAACACAGATTTTCCCCCGACGGGAGCTTGGAGGGCCTTTGGGAGCATTTCTGTCAAGCTTGGGTAGCTGAGTTAGTGCTCTTCCCTATAAATCAGCACCGTGAAGTTTTCTCTTTGGGTTTCCTTTTCTAAACATTATGCAGGTCAGTCAGCCTCCTTCTGTCAACACATCCTTTATTCAGAAATCAGGTTACAATCTATTAGGTCACTGCTTTCTTTATTACATTCCAGTCCTGTGGATGCGTACTAGACACCTTGATTAGATTTGAGGCATTTACAAAATCGTGTCTAAAATAAAGCCTTCTGTATATGCTTATTCATTAATTCCATTTTAAAAGGAAGACTTTATAAGTCTTTAAAAGTTCTTTCATGGTAAATGAGTAATATTGATGCTAGAAAATTCAGAAAAGCCAAAAATAAAAATCACCCATGATTTTAGCAGCCTGCTATACCACAGTGGGCACTGGGCCACCTTCCTGTCTTGTCTGTGTGGGCAGTTCAGGTCGATGATCAGAGCCCCTGACCCCTCAGTTGGCATTTAAGGACTTGGCTGCAGCTCCTGGCTTTACCAGCGACTGCTCAGTGCTGCAGTTTCCCTGTATTCATGAAACCATCACCCACCTCACAGAACAACAATGAGAATTCCTCAGTTGTACACAGCTGAGATTTTTTTCTCTACAGTTCCTAAAAATGAACTAGTCAGCTAGTAAAGTTATGCTATATATTAAGATTTTTTTATACATTGCCATTTTATCTTCCAGAGGTTTTACAGGCATGCAGCTTGCATCTGTTTCATACTTTTATTATTACTAGTTTTTCAAATTAAGAGTAACATGATTGTTAAGGGGAGAAAACTAAGGCCTTATACCCAATCCCACTTTCCAGGAGTTCTGCTGACAAATATTTCCTCTTCCAGTCATAAGCTTGCACACGTGTGTGCATCTGTGTATGAAGTGAAATCCTACTACACATACTATTCTGTAATGTCAACTTTTGTTCTTAACGACACACAGTACAGGGACACCGTGGAGGTCATTGCAGGCTTGGTTCCAGACCCATAAGTGAATATTGCTTAAAGCTAGCCATGCCAATTCTTGGTTTCCCAGTGCACATAAAAATTATGTTTATATTGTTGTCTGCTAAGTGTGCAGTAGCATTATGCCTTTAAAAATCTATGTACCTTTGTTTATGGGCCTCCCCGGTGGCGCAGTGGGTTAAGCAACACACTATGAAGCAAACCGCAGCCACTGCAGCACGAGTTCGATCCCTGCTGCCGGCCAGAGAGGGGACCCACATGGTGCGGCAGACCTCTCCTGCTGTGCCCGCTGCTCCCCTCAGCAGTGTACTTCTGTTGATCTGCCTGTTCTCTCCCGCTCTCTGTGGTGAATCCTCTCACCCCCCATACCTCTGGCCTGTACCCCAGTGCTTGTATGCATAAATAAATAAATCTTTAAAAAAAAAAAATCTATGTACCTTTGTTTAAAAACTCTTTCTAAAAGCTACCAGCCATCATCTGAGCCCTCTTTAGGTGTAGTCTTTTACTGGGGAAGGGTCTTATGTTGATGGCAGCTGACTGATCAGGGTGGAGGTTGTTGAAAGGTGGGGTGGGGTGGGGTAGGGTGGCTATGATTAAATAAGGCAACAGTGAAGTTTGTAGATTGATTCACTCTACATGTAAGTTTTCTCTGTAGCATAAGATGCTATTTGACAGCATTTTACCTATAGTAGAACTTCTTTCAAAATTAGATCAATCCTCTTAAACTCTGCCACTGTTTTAGCAACAATAGATGTAATCTAAACTTTTTATTTTCATTTTAGCAATGTTCACTGCATTTTCACCAGGAGTGGATTCCATCTCAGGAAATAACTTTCTTTGCTCATTCAGAACTAACTCCTTATCGTGTGTTCATGTTTTAACATGAGAGTGGAACAAGTCAACCATATATTCAGGTTCTGCTTCTGATTCCAGTTTTCCTGCTTTTTCCATATCTACTGTTACTTCCTCAATGGAGTCTTGAACTGCTCCCCTCAAAGTCATCCATAAAAGTCAAGATCAGCTTTTTGCAAACTGCTGTTAATGTTGATATGTTGACCTCGTTCTGTGAGTCACCCATGCTAATGACATCTGCAGCGTTTGCAGGTTTTCTATTGTCTGTCCTGATCCGTCAGATCACTATATGTGGCAGCTGTAGCCATACACATGTATTTCTTAAATAATATTTGTTAGTTGAAATTATTCCTTGACCTATGAGCTGCAGAAAGGATTCTGTGTTAGCAGACACGAAAACAGCTTTAATCTCCTACACTTCCATCAGAGCTCTTGGGTATTAAGGTACATTGTCAGTAAGCAGTAATCTTTTAAAAGGAATCTTTTTCTGAGCAGAAGGTCTCAACAGTGGGCTTAAACTCTTCAGTAAACCATGTTGTACGCAGATGTGCCGTCATCCAGGCTTTCTTGTTCCATTTATAGAGCACAAGCCGAGTAGATCTGGCATAATTCTTCAGGGCCCTAGGACTTTCAGAATGAACATTGGCTTTAGTTTAACATCATCAACTGCATTAACCCCTAACAAGAAAGCCATCCTGTCCTTTGAAGCCAGGCATTGACCTTCTCCAGCTATGGAAGTCCTTGATGGCATCTTCTTCCAGTATTAGACTGTTTCATCTATGTTGAAAATCTGTTGTCGACTGCAGCCACCTGCATCAGTGATCTTGGAGATCTTGGTGTGACATCAGCACTTGTTGCTTCACATTGCATTTTTTATGTGAGGGAGAAGGCATCTTTCCTTAAACCTTATGAACCAACTTCTTCAGGTTCCTCATCTCTCTTGTCCTTCCATCCAGACCACCGAAACTTTTCCATATCAGCAATAGGCTGTTTTGCTTTCTTATCATTCATGTGTTCACTGGAGCAGCACTTTTAATTTCTTTCAAGAACTTTTCTTTTGCATTTGCAACTTGGCTAACCTGGTGCAAGAGGACTCATTTTCATGCTATCTTGGCTTTCAACATGCCTTCCTCGTCATATCTTGCTTTCTGTTGAAAGTGTAAGGCGTGCAGCTGTCTCTTCTTTTCACTTGAATGCTTAGAGGCACTGGAGGTTTCTTTATTGGTCTGATTGCAGTATTGTTGTGTCTTGGGAATAGGGAGGCAGAGGAGAGGGAGAGATGGGGAAAGTGGCTGGTTGATGGAGCAGTCAGGACACAGTCACTGATTAAGTTCACTGTCTTTTTTGGGTGCAGTTTATTGAACAAAACATCAAAGTAACATCAAAGATCACTGACCACAGATTACCATAACATAAAATAATGGTGATGAAAACATTTGAAATACTGTGAGAATTGCCAAAGCCTGACACTGAGACACCGAGTTGAGCACTTGATACAGAAACACCAATGCCAGATTTTCTGGATGCAGGGCTCCCACAGACCTTCAAATTGTAAAAAATGTTTTATCGGCAAAACACAAAGTAAAGCATGATAAACAAGGTTTGCCTGTAAAGCTTGGTTACTGTTCACTCTAGTACGTACAGAAATGTTCATTCTTTTGACTGCCTAGTTTTTATTGCCTTGCTACACCATAAATTTCTAAACCAAGTTTCTGTCATCCATTGTTTCCTCAACTCTCATTAAATAACACACTTTTCTGCATCTGCCCCCAGATTTTGGCCCTTCTCCCCACCCCCCCTTTTAGTTCCTAAATCTGTTGCTTAACTTTGCATCTGTACTTCCTCTCACCCTGTGGGAGGTGAGGGTATGTTTGGTCTTAGATTGAGGGAATGCAGAGACTGGAGGCAGTGAATGGGGGGGAGGGGAATACCAGGTGAGCGTGGGGGTGGGGGCAGACGGTCCTTTCAGAATGACTTACTGAGACAAACCCATTCTGCATCCTGATCTGCTCCACCCACAGATCCGCTTTAGTTGGGAGCCTGGCACAAATATGACTATTTCCTTTCATGTTTGTTTTGTTTTGTACTCTGCGTATCTGGGAAGAAGTTACTTTTGTTTATGCTTCTTAAATGTGCCGGTGAGATACCCCAACTTTCAGCTTCTTAAAACAGACCATTTTTCTTACATTTTTTTATGCCTACAAAATATCTGAAAGTTTTTCACGATGCTATGTTTTGAATCAATAAACATTTCCTTTCGAAGGTTCCTTTCATCTTCTAAGCTTGTGTCCTAATGGTGACGTTCCTAGTATAATTTTTCAGAGTTGGGAGGCACTCCCTCCTCCTTCCCCTCCTGCACCCTCTGGAGACAGTCAGAGACTTAGGAACCGAAACCCAGCTGGGGAGCACCACCCTGTCTGATGTATATTCATGTGACCCAACTATTGTGAAGTCTTAAAACCATCTCGAGGGCGGTGTGGTTGTTTGGCCCCATGGTTGCAGATGTTGTGAATTGCTGAGCCCACCTGAGCCATGCAGAGGGATGTAAGGTTGCTCAGGGCTCAGGAAAGGAGAAGAAAAGGATCCGGAAGGAAGCAGGAAGCCCGTAGAGAGGGGAAGCAGTTTAAAGTCAGAGACTAGTTGATTGTTCTTAATTGTCTTGCTGAGCTAGAATAAGGGACTACAAAGGACTGGCTCTTAGAATTATTTTTTCTTTAATGAGCCTATCTGAATTTTTAAAAGCAGGCTTTCACAAAAGAGTTGTATTTTTTGAATCCAGGATTAGGATGTGAATCCCAAATTAGCTGTGAATTGGGAGATCAGCAGTCCTTCAGGGATACGTGGGAACACATCATTAAGATGACAGAACCCCCTGCAGGGGTCCCGTGCTGGGGTCGTAGCCTGCCCTCTCCTTTTCTGGAAGTTCTTATTTGGGGGTGATTTGATCACACCCTGAAACATAACGGCACTTTCGTTTTCTTGGATGATCCTCCTTGCTTCCCTCTTCCCTAGAGAGGGGAAGTGTGGAGAGACTAATCTTCAGTGTGGAGAGACTAATCTCTGGGGCTGACTGCGAATCTCTCCCAGCTGCTGCGGGAATGATTCTGTAGCTTGCACTCAGAGAGGATGCTTGGTTTTGTGTCTTCTCTTCCTGTTAGGCAAGAGGTAGGCATGTGTCTGAAGCCCTGTTGAGGACCACGTGGTGTGAGTCTTTCCTCAGGGCCCCCCTGGGGTGCGCTGGGCACAAAGCCTGCCTGTTCAGCCCTGCCGCCTCTGTGTCTGCCTGTGGGGTGTAGTAGGGGTTCTGTGACCCCAGAATGACCCCACTGCCAGGCTGCCTCTGCAGCCGGATATTTCTGGGAGGGTGTCTTGCTTTTTACAGTGAGGTTCTGTGCTGGCTACTGAGGAACTAAAAGGAAATGTGTCTCTGCATTACTGGCTGGTTCTAGATTAGGAGAAAGATGCCCCCTATGCATACTACAGTATAAGATAGAAAATAATAAATAGTGTTGAGAGAGTCTGAGAAGTGAGGGGAAAGCAAGGAACACTTGTGCGTCAGCAGGTAAAGTGTTAAAGAGTGCAGAGGCTGGCATTCACCAGGCGAGCAGGCTTTGATAGATGCATTGGGGACTAGCAGGAGACAGGGTGGGTGAAAGTGCCTCAATCCATGAGCTGTAGTTGGGGACAATAGATTCAGACCAGTCTATGGGATGCAGGTTGGTGAACGAGTTTAAACAACCACAGCTGGAGGAGAGGTGTCCTAGCAGAGAAGCCACATTTGTTCATGTCACTACTTACCTCAAGTCCTCCTAGCCAATTTGGAGGATTTTGGTAAGCTAGAGGAAGTTTAGTCTAGTGCCAGAAGAAGGAAGTGTTGAGAAGCTGGGATATGTGTAGGTGTGTGCATGTGTCTGAATTCTTGTTAAATTAGTCTAAATACTTGGCATTGGTTTGTGTGCTGGTCTGTGTGGTATTCTAGGCGGGTCAGACCTTTGTTTCTAGGCCAGCGTTTGTTCCACCTGATGACAGGACACCTCTGTGAGTCACCTGGCTGCTGCAATGCAGAAAGGTCCAGAACACCATCTGACTCCCAGCCTAGTGTGGGTCCTAGGTGAGCCTGGGATAATAACTTAGAAGGGCACATTGGGAGAAGAGCCTGGAACTGTAGCATGGGGTTATAGGTCTTTGGGTGCAAGGGGTTATGGAAAGTCAGAGCCTCTGAAACCTGGAGAGGTCGTACAGTCAAGGGTCCCAGGTTTTGCTTTTCCCTGCTCCCACCTCCAACCCAGGAATGTACGAATCAGACGTCTTCCCTGCTTTCCCCCATTATTTGTTCCTGAGGTGGGAAATAGTGTTTGGGATCGCCCAACTCCACTGCTATCATAGCGACTCAGTAATAAGTTTCTCCAGGATTCTAAATGAAAATCTTTTTTATGACTTTGTGAACAAACATCAGTGTGACTTTGAAAGGTGTGGCTTTGTTAGTAAAGTTTATATTCCTTGCATTAAACTTGGGAAAGAAGTATATATGAGTCTGCTGAGTCAGACTGTTGTGGCGTGGTCATTTTCAGACTCAGGATTCTGATTCTAAAATTCTGACTCAGATTTCAGATTATGCAGGAGTCTTGGAAAATAGGAGCAAGTCTAAAGGAAAGTGTTGGGTGGATTGGACTAGATTATCATCATGGATAGTTGGGCTCATTCAGGACAGCTCAGGAACCTCTCCAAAATGTTTACTGTTCACTTAGGACTAAAGCCATCCATCTTTGGTGACCCAGGTTGAACAGGGGCAAGCCTGGGGGAAAAGGAGTGACCTGGTTGGTGACTGGTGGGCTGTTAAGAATACAAGACACCACCCAAAAGCAGACACACGAGAAAAAAAAAACAGTTTTTATTTACACAGGGAAGTTTTTATTTACACAGGGTGTAAGGCAAAGGGACAGGGAGAGGGTGTTGGAAAAGAACATTTATTGGCTGACAGATGTCCTAGGTGCTGATTATCATAGGCCAGGAAGTCTCCTGAGCCCAGGGTCCAAGCATGAACCCTGAAGTGGCAGGTGGGAAGCCAGCCAAGAGAACCCCCAGCCACTGGCAGGGAGGTAGCAGGAAATCCCCAAGCTCAGCCTGCCTGTTCTCTGTTTTAAAGTCTACCAGCCAGCCCTGCTCTGTCCTTCAGCCCCAGCAACCCACCCAGGAAGTCAGAGGGTGTTGCTTCTAAGATTCACTGCTTCTTACTGAGTCACAAAGTATTTGAGCTAGCCTTGGATTCTTAAGTAAATGCCTTATTTTATAGGCCAGTTCAGGGCCCAGGCCTCAACAAGGCCACCAAAAGCTGCAGAGCTGGGTCTAGGGACCCTGTGCCCTGACTTGTCGAGGTGTGAGTTCTCTTCCTAAGAAAGTCTGCTCTTAGGGCCTCCCTGGTGGCCTAGGGCTTAATCTCTGTGCTATCACCTCAATAGCCTGAGTTTGATCCCCAGCTAGGGAGCTAACCCACATGGCGCAGCAGACCTCTCCTGTCTTGCTGGCTGCTCACCTTAGCTGTGCGTTTCAGTAGATTTGTCTCGTCTGCTCCTCACTCTGTCTCTGGTGAATCCTCTCATCCCCTGTCCCCGCCCTCTGGCCTACACCCCAGTTCTTCTGTGCAATGAAAAAAAAAATTACCCCTCTATAAAATCAGTAAAAATCTGGCTACTGGCAAAATTAACTTAAAAAAAACAAACACAAAACCCAACTGCTTTTAAGAGTTCTGGAGTAGAAGGAATTCTAGAATAAAGGGGTTTCACTATGGAAACAAAAGAACTTGCCTGTCTATCTGGAGCTGCTTCAGCAAACTATGCTAAGTAAATGCAACTCTGTCCCATTTTAGTGATGGCTTCAGCTGTCGCAGAGAGAGTCATAGTGTTGGGCAGTTTAGAGTGGTGGAAGAGTGAGAAGATTAAGCTGAAACGTAATAGTCTTGTCATAAAATGAATGCTCCTTTCAGCTTTCTTCTTTCCAGCCTCTTGTGTGAAATTTGGACCGTTTCATTTGGAAAATCTCATCGCTGGATAATTACAAAGACTCTTAACACCTCTGTGTTGTCCTACATGCATGTTCTCAAATATCTTCAATGCTTTTAGCCCCGTGCTTGGTACACAAGAGACATTTGATTACTGTTTATTAAAATGGTTGGAGATTTCACTTAATCTTTCCAATCCCCATAAGAGGAATTGTTCTATTTGTCATTAGCCAGGCCATGGAAATGACAGATAACTTGCTGGTGGGCCAAGAGGCAGAAGGCAGGCGTGGCATCCTGTGTTGAGCTTCTCACCTGGCCTGACAGAGCAAGGCCTGCCACCCAGCACCATCACCTGTAGCCCCAGACCTGCTAAGTCAGAATCTACTCAGCTAACGACACCTCTGGATGATTCTCCTGATTCTCCGGAAGAGGCAGTGCTCCAGGCTGCATCTCCAAGTGGATTAACCCCTTACTCTCTTGGGTTGATGGAAATGATGCATTTCCTGTCCTGGCTGTGCTGGTTCTCTTGGAATGGGCTTGGGGGAAGGGAGGAACTTAAACCTTAAACAAATACATGACTTTAAAATGTGCGTTGCTCTAGCACCACTTGTGAAAATTATTGCCCAGAGGCTCTTTGGAGGCCCTGAGTCTTAAGAGCCTGGTTCAGTCTCCCACCACAGTCTCAGGGTATACCTGGCCCTGTCCAGAGGAAAGGTTCTTACCACTTCTTTTGAGATCCTGGAGGCTGAGCTGGTCAGAGGGTGGATGCTCCAGGGGACAGCATGTGAATCTGATCGGTGAGCCCGTCACAGCAAGGGGACTCTGTGGCCCCAGGGACTCGGTGCAGGGGAGGCACATGTGAGTCTTCTCTGAATCTGATCGTAGCAAGAGGAAATGACACACTTCTGTCTTGGCATTCCAAGTGAAACCGGCTGGGGCTGCTGGAGTGTGCAATGTGGTTGCCTCTCAGGGTGTGCCGGGGAGTAAATTCCACAGGCTGGGGCCCATACCTGGCAGGTGTGCGCCTTCCCTGACGTGCTGAGTAATGTCTGAGGTGTGGGCATCATACAATGAAGGTTTTCTCAAAACTGGAGACCCAAAGCATCCGAGTGATGCTTTGAGTCACTCGCCGTATGGAAAGAATGTGCTGGCACGAGCAGATTGCTGGCTGAGTGTTCAACTAAAATTAAACTTGAGTGCTGACTTCTTGTTTTTACCTCCCCCCTCCCCTCCCCTCCAGGTTGGCCTCCGACAGCTGGACATGTCCTTGCTCTGCCAGCTGTACAGCCTTTACGAGTCCATTCAGGAATATAAGGGAGCGTGCCAGGCAGCATCCAGCCCCGACTGCTCCTCTTCTCTGGAGAATGGCTTCTTTGAGGAGGAGGACGAGTATTTCCTGCAGCAGAATGCCCTGCCTGATGTGAGGGAGCTAGATCCCCCAAGGGACCTGTCTCTGTCCATCTCCCCTCTCTCCGGCAGTGATTGGATTCTGGAGTCCATCTAGAGGGTCTCAGGAGGGAGGCCGCCATAGGGGACACCCTGACAGCCGAACACACCGTGGGCATCTGCTTCTCTTGAGAGAAAGCACCTCCACCGTCCATGGCAGGCCGTCTGCAGTCACGCAGTGCCAGTGCCACTGGTTGAATTTGGAGGCGGGTTCAGTTCGTGGCATTCTTTCTAAATGACTGTTGTTTCTGCTTGGGTGCTCCAGAGGTGTTTGCGATGGCCTTGACTCTAGTCCTGGGGCGTTCCAACCTCAGATTTGCCACGCGAGCGTAATAAGAAGATCCCGGAAGAGACCTTGGCAGACTTTTCGCTGTGGCAGATGATTTGCACCCTCTTTGCAGAATGTGTGGTGGGAACATTTCACTGCCTCAGTGTGTTTGTTCCGCAGCCATTCTTGCTGTTTCCTGAGCTCTTTGAGCCTCTTGGTTGAGCTTTATTTATTTGTCAGCTGCATGATTAGCTGTCCAGGTGGCTCAGTGAAAGCTTTTTACTGAGAAAACATTTCACATCACACCAATTAGCTGCATTCTATTAATCTCTCTCAAAAAAAAATTGTATCATGTTCTTTGTCTATTGGGAGAAAGAAGATAATATGAAGATGTGTTGAGTGGCAGGGAGAACAACTGGGACAAGCTAATGTTTTGTATCATTCACTGTGAGATAGCAAACGTTTTTGTTTTTAAAAATTCTGAATGTAAACCAGTGTTAAAAAGCAACCCCCATCCTTTACTCAAAATAGTGATCACCTTATGCCTTAATATATTTATTAAAATACTTTATGAACACTTGACACTGTGCAGGCTTAAAATGAGGATAAAATGCTAAACTCTGTAGTTGGGTGTTACTTTGGTTCTAATTCAGAGTCATCAACTTTTATAACTTGTATGTATTGAATCTAATCAAACACTGAAAGGAAGTTCGCTGCTGTTATGCATTTGAAAGCAGCTTTATTCTTGTCGGCTTACACTTGGGGTGTCTGAGCCACAGTAGACCTCCGCTTACAGGGTGCTCCATGCTGTTGGCTCTGAATGCTCCGGACCCCTTGGTCCCCTCAGTGTGACAAGTCCATATTAGCGCCTCTTTCAGGACAGTGGGAGGAAGTCAAATTCATCATTACAAGGCAGCACGTGGACAACCTTTTATGTACACAACCCGGTTTCAGGAACTGGGGTGAAGTACAGACAAGGAAGAGCTTTTCCGGCATCTTTCCGGTGTTGAATGTAGTCAAGTGAGGAGTGACAATAAATTGCCTTCAACATAGGACATAAATGTTAAGTGGGGACAAGAACATTGCAGAGGGGACATGAAAATTACAAGTGATAAAATCAGGTGACGTCAATGAGGAACCTGTCCCTTTGAGGCTGGACCCTTGTGTACCGATGATGATGAATAGGGTGGGCGGAGCTTAGAGTAATTGTTCTCGACTGCGACCATGTTAGAATTGCTTGGGGAGATTTTAGAAAATTACTGAGACTGGCTGATTTAATTAGTAAGAAGGGAGGCCTGAGCATTTCTGTATGGTTCTAGGAATCCTCCAGATGATTCTAACGCAGATGTAGTCCATAGCTAGTGTTCAAAATGTAATCCATGGAGCAGGCATCACCAAAAACATGTTAGAGACGAGGGCTTGAATACCCAGCCCATATCAGGCCCCGCAACTTCACAAGACACCTCCAGTGATTCCATCGTTGAGCAGTTGAGTGCAGCGTAAAGTCAGCCTAGTCCCAACACCACTAAAATAGAGTCCCTGCCCCAGGCTCCAGTCAAGGATGTGGTGACTGCACTGCGTATATCCAGGGGAGGGGTGCTTGCAGGGCTGGGGCAGGCTCCGGGTGCCCTCTACTTCAGATTTCCTGCTTTCTTTGGGTTTGCTGCCTCTGGGCTCTTCGGGAACTGGTGATTCACCAGGCCTTTGAGTTTTGGTGCTTTTGTCATTGCTGGGCCGTGTATCAGAGTCAGAAGTGGAACGAACCAAGGCAAAGCGAGGGGCCTCCCTTCCTGCTGGGAAGGGCTAGCACATTCCTTTCTCCTGCAGTGAAGTGGCATATATACATAAACCGTTGCAGTTTTTAATAATCTATTTGAAATATAGATACTTCATCCCAAATGTTCTCTTGCTTTAAACATAGTGTACTGTTGTAAATACAGTTTGACAAGGAATATTAAAATGTAGCGAACCGGGCCTCCCTGGTGGCGCAGTGGGTTAAGCAGCGCACTATGAAGCAAACCACAGCCACTGCAGCAGGAAGTTCGATCCCTGCTGCCGGCCAGGGGGGGACCCACATGGCGCTGCAGACCTCTCCTGCTGTGCCCGCTGCTCCCCTCAGCAGTGTACTTCTGTTGATCTGCCTGTTCTGCTCCCTGCTCTCTGTGGTGAATCCTCTCACCCCCCCCCCCMCACCTCTGGCCTGTACCCCAGTGCTTGTATGCATAAATAAATAAATCTTAAAAAAATAAATAAAATATAGCGAACCATAAAATGTTTTCTAATACATCTTCCTTATGAAGTTTCCACAGATGATTGGAAAATAAATTCACTTGGGTCCTTTATTGCTCCCTGCCATAAATCGTTACCCCTAAGTTTGGCTGAGACTATCTTGCCACTCAGTGACAATAGAGCACTTGGGCGGTCAAGCAGTCCAGCACCAGCTGATGAAAGATGAAGACTGATCTGCTGTGTGGCTGTACGCTGGAGAGCAACACTCCTGAGCCTTTCTCAGGCAGATGTGTGGTGAACCCAGAATTGCTGATGATTAAATTTTACTGTTCACAAATGATAGAGTTCTTATGTCGCCAGTTGAATTTATAGTCAATTAACCAACCTGACTCTTTGCTTTCTGGGGTCATGGGTTTCATTTGACTAACATTTATTTAGTACTTTTCTGGATCACTTTGGGATGGGCACAGATGAATAACGGAAAGAGCCTCTGGCAGATGTGATGAGGTTAAGGATTAAGACTGGGGAATTACCACTGAGGCCTGGGAGGGAATTCAATAGGTATTTGAGAATGTTGGCAGGAAGAACACCTGTGCTGGCTTTGAAGGGTAAGCAAGTTCACTTTAAGGGGGAGAGAGGGAGAAAGGTCAATGGAATGGCATAAAACGAGGTCCCAGAAACATGTATGGTGAGTGTTGTATGCTTTCTGTAGTTAAAATTGGTTAAGTGAGTTGCCAGAGCTGGAGTTCTCCGATGCCAGGTTTGTCTTCTATCTGTGTTTAAGGAACAAGGGATGGGGAGAAACTTTTGGGGATTACCTGGTACAGCCCCTCAATCTTATATTGCTGTGCTTTATAATTTAGTGCTTTGTTCTATAGCATTTCCTATTGGATCTTGTTCTGACTGTTTATAGGCCTAATTTCTTTCTGAGCCTGTGATTATAAAATAATTATGCCAAGTCTGAGGGGTGGAGAGACTAAGAACAACCATCATCTTTTCACTGGGCAATTCAGTTTCATCTTCCTGCCCGGGGAAATCTTGCTGACTACAAAAACCCAAATCTGTCCAGCCTTCTCTTCATGGAAGGTTGTACTCAGAGAGATGAATCTGAGTTTATTCTCAGTGGAGGTGGTACAGTCTGTCACAAAGGTGACACTTGAAGAACAGGTGACACCTGCTGGTTCGGTGTTTCTTGGGTGAAAATGCTGCGGGAGCATGTAAGTGTCCCAACCATTTAGAGTGGGCTTTGGAAAAGTGTCAGCTGCCAGCCCGATGCCTTTGTTCTCACCCACTGGAATAGGCTATTACCTTTCCACCTCACTTCTTTGGCTGCCGGTCAACTGAGGACACATCCCTAGATGCTGCCTTTCCTTGCTGGTTCTCCTGACTCCCTGGAGAACGTGTGCAGACAAGCTTAGTATCCACAGGATGTTGAGCAAACACTTTTATTATTAAATACACGGACAAAGCAACATCAGCATGATTCTAATGTGAAATAGTAGTGGATGAAGAGCTACAGTTCTCGAGAGGAAAGGATAAGGGCACATGCCAACTAGAGCATTCAGCATTGCTGAACTTAAGCAGAAGATGCTCTCTCCCTGCTTCCCATCCCATCTCCAAGACACAGAAGTTCTAAGGAAAATCAATGCACGGAGCCCAAGCACCACAAAAACACTTACTAGGAAGATGATTAGTGGGAGGAGCACTTGCATTAGAAATAGATGTGGGGGGCCTCCCTGGTGGTGCAGTGGGTTAAGCAATGTACTACGAAGCAAACTGCAGCCACTGCAGCACGAGTTCGATCCCTGCCACCGGCCAGAGAGGTGACCCACACATGGCACAGCAGACCTCTCCTGCCTCGCCCGCTGCTCCCCTCAGCAGTGTGTTTCAACAGATCTGCCTGTTCTGTTCCAGGCTCTGTCTCTGGTGAGTCCTCTCACCTCCCTGGACTCTGGCCTGTACCCCAACTCTTGTATGCATAAATAAATCTTTAAAAAAATTAAAAAAAAAAAGAAATAGATGTGCTTAAAGCACAGTCACTACATGGCCTGGGAGGACTTCCCAAGTTCCATAGGAGGGCACAGCCTAAGGAAGCGGCAAGTTGGGCCTTAGTTTAGCTCTGGGACTTAGGGGTGAGAGCACCTCCTCCTCCATGCTCTTTTATTTTCTCTTGACTTGATGATGAGATGCCAGAGGGACTCAGAGAAAAGATGAAAGGGAGAACCATTTAAAATGATCTTTAGGGCATCATTTGTGTTAGAGACAAGAAAATTCCTAAGTCCTACCATGTTGTAAAAGCCAAGGGGAGTTGAGGTTGAAGGACAAACTAGTGACGTTGCCACTTATCTGGTGCCCCTAGAAGTAGATGTCTTAGGAATCACCTTGAAGAGAAGTTGGGAGAACGAGGAGGGTGCTCACACATGACTCAGCTTGCAGTCGCTGCATATTACTAACACCCCACTGCCAGCAGTACTCCCCAAGACACTGGTCCTCGATGTGTATGTCTCTATTTGCCCTTCTGGCAGAAACATCAGGGAGGATGGGTAATAATTAAACTCAATATCCTTGTGGTCATATGCCATGTGACTTCTCTCAACAAGCTTCTACCAGTCACGCCCTAAAGGATTGTCTCCAAGATCAATAAATAGCCTTACAGGCTTATCCACCCTCAGCAAGGCATTTGCACTGTGCTGGGGCCTCAGATTGGGACAGGCTGATGCAAAACCTGGAAGTTGTCTTTTATCTTCCCTGCTGCAGAAGAAAGGAGACAAGTGTTGGGGTTCATATGGTGAGGTTTGGTGTATGGGGTTTCTGGGTCCCTCTGAGAAAGAATGCAGCAAGTTTATTAAGAAGAAGAGAACAAGGAAAGAGACTCCTCCATAGACAGAGGTGGGCAGGAGAATGGCAACTTTTGCTAGAGCAAAGGGTATTCTTTTATAACATTCTTAGATGGGAATTATTGTGGAAATTATTGCCTTATGGTTAGGTTGGGTTGGTCTTCTATGATTGATAATCCTCTCTGCCCCCACTACTAGCTGATAATCTTTTCTACTCAACTGGGTTCAGTTTAGGATTCATTCATCATCCCTACCCCACCTCTGGTGTTTGTCTTTGTGAGACCTTTCATTAAATTTTTCTACTCTCAGCTTCCGTTGGAAGCATACCCCACTTTCATAGACATGTCCCCAGGTGCGGGGGTATAGTTCAGGGGTACAGCATTTGACTGCATAGGCATGTACCTGGTCATACACAATTATTTATTTTTTAAAAAATTTTTTTATTTATGCATACAAGCACTGGGGTACAGGCCAGAGGTGTGGGGAGGGGGCTGTGAGAGGATTCACCAGAGAAAGAGTGGGGAACAGACAGAGTGGGGAACAGAACAGGCAGACTGACTGAAACACACTGCTGCGGGGAGCAATGGAGGGGGCAGGAGAGGTCTGCTGCGCCATGTGGGTCACCCCACTGGCCGGCAGCAGGGATTGAACTCGTGCTGCAGTGGTTTGCTTCACAGTGTGTTGCTTAACCCACTGTGCCACCAGGGAAGCCCTACAATTGTTTATTATAAATGGGTTGATATGGTTTATAGACCACTTTTCTTCCAAAAACTATTTAAGGCAGCTTTATAAACATTCACACAATACAATGTACTGCAATTTTCTAAAAAGTGGATGTAGAAATCAACGCATAGAGATTACAGGGGCAAGAGGGAGACAAAGCCAGGTGTCAAATCAGCACAGGAAGCATCTGCTGTGAGAAAAGACAAGTTTTATTTGCTTGCATAACACAAATGCGGCAGATTCTTACCTTGAGCTCAATTTAAGGGCATACATAGATAGTGAATTGCTCGGTTCTAGAGCAGGTGTTTGTCTTGTTTGCCAAATGTGTACAAGCAAGGTGACTACTAGAAAATATGAGGAAGTGTTAGAATGACATTCTTCAAATGTTGCCAGGGAATTGTAAGCATCACATGTTACAACTAGTGTCACACATACCCATCCTAGTAGAGCTTTGGCTCCAGGAGTTCCAAGAACCAACAAGTCACCGTGTTGCCAGGTGTCCTAGCGCCTCCGTGTAGTGATGTCAGTGAAATTACCGAGAAAGGTTTGTTTCCCAGGAGAGACCTGCTCAATTCGGGAGGTGTATGTGCATGCAGTGGTGGTTGAAAGTGGGCTCTATTAGTCAAATGTTTTTGTGGTGGGCTGAATTATCACCCCAAAGACATCATCTCCAGACTTTGTTAGCACTACCTAAATGGGGAAAAGGCCTCCACAGACACAATTGAATTAGAGTTCTTGAGATCACTGGATTATCCTGGATTATCCAGGTGGGGTCTGAATACGATCACCCATGTCCTCTGAAGAGAGGCAAAGACACATCTAACACACACATGGAGGAAGCGATGTGAGGACGGAGGCGAGATGGGTGTGTGGAACAAGCCAAGGAACGGCCGCGGCCACCAAAAGCTAGGGAAGCAAGGAATGGATTCTCCCCTGGCCTCTGGAGGGAGTATGGTGCTCTGACACCTTCATCTGGGCCCAGTGAAATAGATTCTAGACATCTTGCTTCCAGAATTGTGAGAGATTAATAAAGTAGTTGTGGTCAGCCACCTAGACACAGAAAATTAATATAGATTTTCATGTAGCTTTATGGTCTTCCTCCTTCGACTACTCATTCACATCAGGATGGGACGTCATCATTCCATCTGTGGGTTAACTACACATCCTGGGTTAACCCTCCCACCTACCTTTTTTTTTTTTTAAGATTTATTTATTTACTAACTTGCAGTATAGGCCAGAGGTGCAGGGAGGAGGGGAGTGGTGGTGAGAAGATTCACCAGAGACAGAGTGGGGAACAGAACAGGCAGATTTATTGCAATTCATTGCTAAGGGGAGCAGGGGGTAAGGCAGGAGATGTCTGCTGTGCCACATCTGGGTCAGTTCCCTGGCTTGGGTTTGAGGGGATTGAACTCAGGCCATCGTGTGCACCATCCAGGTGATAGCACTGAGACTTGACCCTTAGGCCACCAACAGGCCCTGTATTAACCCTGTCAACACACTGAGGATATACTTCCTAATGGCTCTTAGCATCAACAGGAAATTTCTAGGATTATTAGTTAGTGATCATAATGCCCTTAAAACAACAGGACCGCAGAAATTGAATGTTAAATAGGAAAAAAGAAATAGAGTTCTGGGGCCTCCCTGGTGGCACAGAGTTAAAATTTCAGAGTTCAATCCCCTGCCAGGGAGGTCACCCACATAGTGCAGCAGACCTCTCCTGTCTTCCCTGCTGTTCCCCTTAGCAGTGCATTTCAGTAGATCTGCCTGTTCTGCTCCCCACTCTGTCTCTGGTTTAGTTAGGTGTTAGATATCAGAAAGGTACAACACAACTATCAGAAAGCATCGTGACTGTGAAAGGAATTTAGTAAATGTTCATTTTTTTCCCTTACAGCTTGGAGAAATTTCTATGATTCCTTTGAAGTGCTTACGTTAATCTGGTTCTAGTCATCTGAATTCCTTATTTAAAAACTCTTGTTTTCTATTCCTAATTGCATTTGAGAAAGTTAATTTCTTTATCCTGGGATCCTTCATTAGACTAGATGTGGAGGCTGAGATTTTAGTTCCAGTTCTGTCACTGTCTGCTTGTGTGACCTTGAGCAAAACATTTATTCTAAGCGTACCATTTTTTTAATATAAGAATTTTTAACTTTTTCAACTGCTCATTTTGTAAATATCTTTAAAAATGCCCTTTCTTTGACTTTTACATATACCTCCATGTTTTCTTCCCAAATGAGTTCAAAAGGCTTCACGCTTCAGTAGAAAAATCTCTTATGAAAGACACTTGTGTTTTCCATATGCCTTCTTAGTCTGTACTGTGCTCTCATAAGTTGAGTGCTTTCTCTTTGGTTTCTGGCTCTGTTGACAACTCCAGAGTCAGCAGTGGGCTGTCAGCATGGCCACTGTGGGGTGCTCTAAGCTTGTGATTATAAAGCAAGTCTTCTGGGGGTGCTTGAGTGCATGTGTTTGTCAATAGAAGTGGGGATACCTAAATGATTTAATTTTTATACTTCCATCTACATTTTTCTATAAATACCTTTTTGCCATTAGATAATTCTCAGTATTTTCGGGAGGGAAGTGAGTGCCTTGAAAAGCACAGAGCTCATTTTAAAGCACTGAGCATCACCACTGCCTCACTCGTGTAACTGAGCAATTCTCTCATCTTAGCAATCAGATTTAAATCAGCTTTAGAAGACAACCAGGCCAAAATTTAACAACTGCAAAATCCAGGTGGTTTCACTGCACAATTCTGTCAAGTGTCATCTTTGAAACTTTTCATAAGTTTGAAATACGGGACCAAACAAAGAGGTAAGATGTGGATTCCCTGGGCTGGACAGAGGGAGGAGAATTAGTCTATCTCCAAGTGTACTTTGTGGCCATTTACAGAGAGCCTCTGTTTTGTTTTAGAGTCTCACCCTTTCTCTTTACTCTGGAGAGTAGTGCAAAAAGACTGAATGGAGTCTAAGATGAGAGAGCAGGTGGGTTTCCTTTGTGGGTCTCCATACATACTCCACAGCCTGAGCTCTCTACCATTCACAGATAACTCACTGACACCCAGGAAGCATTCCAGTTTTGTTTTGTTTTTTTAAAGATCAATGACTACCTGTATGGTGCTCAAGATAGACTGAAGATGAACTGAGTATGAATTTATAAATGGGTGATGTGGTTCTCTTGTCAACAAACTCAAGATTTGAAAAGTTGGGATTGACATATTTTTTGTCATTTTCTCTAATACTTGTTTTGTTCACCAGCTCTGGTTGTGTGCCACCCAACCTCTTTTCCCTCTTTTTAACATTTATGGCTCCATCTGGTGGTCAACAGTCCCCTCTATCCTGTAGCTAGTCTGTGACGTTATCCCAGTTGGTTTTGTTCTGTTTTTAACTTAGGATTTCTGTGTTTGCTTCACTGTCTTTGTGATAAATTACACTCACTGGACCTTTACCTAACTGCTTGGTAAAACTTTTAAAACTTCCATTGGTCACCCTGCACCCAGATGTACTGTACACTTTCAGTAACTGTACACGTATTACACGCTCCGTACCCTCTGGACTTTGTAAGTGTTCTACCAGGGGCACTGGGAAGTGTTTGTCCTTTCTCTTTCCCTTGGGTAGGTCTTCTTGACTCCTGACACTGGATTAAGTATTCTGATGCTGTGTTTCCCTAGGCCTTAGACCAGCCCCTTTACTGCTCATGTCATCCTATGCTGCAATTACCTACTCATTTCTAAATCTATTACAATTTAGTAAACTTGCAGAGGGTCATGTCTTACTCACCACTGCATGCAGTTTCTGATATACAAACAGTTGGTGCTCAGTAATTATCTGTTGTAAGTAAATAATGAATGAACAAAAGAAATAGGGAGAGAGAAAAGAGAAGGGATATTTTATCTATTTATCTAATAAAGGCTTTATAGAGTTACATTTCATTCTTGTAAAGGGAACAATTTAGTGGCTTTTAGTTATTTATTTTTGGATCAGCCTATTTTAAAGAATAGCTGTTATGGGGGAAGACACTGAAACTGAAAGTTTATAAAAGCTCAGTTTATTCTGACTTTACCAAGAGAAAAGTGTTCCAGTTGTTGCAAGAGCACAACATACTATTTAAAACATATTGTTTGAAGTCAGTCACTTAACATTTAAATAAAAGCTACACAAAGGTTAAAGGAATAAGAGAAATCTTTATTATGTGTGAATCATGAATTCATGTTCCTTTTTCAATTCAAATGCTTGAAGTTGCTAATGTATAAATTTTCACTTGCTGAATACACCACTCCCTGTGTTTGAGCAACCTTCCCTATGTTTGTGCAAGTGTTTCTGTATGCGAATGTGTGTACCTGTTATCATTGTTTCTTATATGGGGGTAGGGTAGTGGGTGGGCAAGAGTGGTGAGGTTGAGGTTTCCAATGCCATAACCATTGCTTTCTTTTTCAGGAAGGGTATCCAAATCTTTGCTTCATTCTACTCAACAGAAATGAGGAGCTTGATTTATATTTTGTCTTCTCTTTTTTGGACCCAGCTGGTCATCATGCCACAGCTTATAGACTGTGGACAATAAAAACTGTGGACAATAAAAGATATGGCACATTAAAATGGCACATTCCGCTGAGAATCAAATCAACACACACTTACTAGGGCAGGCCCTGTATGATGGAAACACACAGAATATCCTCAGGCCTAGTGTCTCTTGGCAGTAAACTTTTGACCTAGTTGAGAGAGCTGGCATTTGAAGCACAAGGGAATTTTAATATAAGATACAGACAAGCAATAAAAACATGAGATAAAATGAAGGAAGAGAATGGTTTTCAAATGGCTGCAAAAGATAGGTGACTTTGTTTTCATAATCAGAGAGAGCCTGACCACAGAAGCACTTATGAAGATGGGGCAAAGTTATCTGGCACAAGACAGTCTGGAAGGTCCTGGACACATGACTGCTGTGGGTTGAGCTGGCACTGGGAGGTCAACAGAAGGAGTGAGCAAAGGTGACTATCTGGTTAAGGCAGATAGAAGCTCCAGGTCCTAGGGAGAGCATAAAACAGGAGAAGAGGAGACGGTTATAGTCAAGAACGTGGGTAGGAACATACCTATGAAGAAGAAACTAGGACCACATTATACAGGACCACACAGACACTTAGGGACAGTTAAAGGATGTCCCCCAGGTCGAGACTAGAAACTCCTGTGTCAGCAATAAGGAATGGTAAAAAAAATTGAAGGGACACCAGAAGTGGCACTTTATGAAGATCTACAGGGCAACTTATGGGCTGAAGGTTGGTGGGGGTTATTATAAGCATTTAGGCAGGGGACAAAGAAGGCTGAGCTGGGGTCTGAGTGAAAAGATGAGTGGGGACACTCCAGAGAAAGGCGACAGAGGAGTTTCTGTTTGGGTGGGTAGTAGGGACGGTACTGAGTTTGGTGTCAGAGGTAATGCAGGATGGTTCTGGCTTCAGCTAGGAGGCAGTAGAAGGGCGCATGGAACCAGAGAGGGAAGAGCTGGAGGTATGGGATCTGGAAGGTACGCGTGCTGGGAGAACAGTTCCAGCGGTGGCACTGCGGCAGCCAAATGTGTATGCAGCAAGAGAAAGACGAGGGTCGAGGACAGAACCCTGGAACAGATGGAGAATCAGTAAAGACCCAGCAGACAGGGAATAGGTGGCATTTTTCAGAAGTGGGAGATCTGAGTCAGCCAGTGGGGGATCGGAGCAGAGATAAGGAGACAGAGATCTCTGAGATACTGCTGGCAAATGGCTTCTCTCTTGATATTTTTAAGGGTGTAGATTCAGAAAATTATGGGAGATGATGTTTTATGAAAAGGCTGAGGGTAAGTGCTCTAGGATAAAGAGCTGAGCATGTATGATGGCAGAGGGGAAGAGATACTCTAGAGGAGACAGAATAATAAAGAGACAGTGTCTTTGGACCTGGAAAGGAACAGGCTTAATTGAACATGAAGGAAGGCTGACGAGAGGTAGAGGTTTAGAGGTGCCATCAGTAAGAAGTATGTCTGAGCGAGGAAGCAGTGGCCAGACGGCACCTCAGCTTTCCCTCATGTGCTCAGGGCACGGCCTGTTTCCTTCTCTGTGTTCTCCTCACCACCTGCACCCATTCACATGCCAGCCAGGCCTTCCAGAGTTGGCTCCAGGATCCTACATCCTAACACAGGCTGCAGGGAGATGGGCTGTAATTCAGAAATTGACTGTGACCACTGGGAGGACACTTACAGGTTGGAAACTGTCCCAGAAAGGAAACTGAGCACAACTCTGAGATATAGGGAAGAAGGGGGAAAGAAGACAGATGATCATAGATGTTCGGAAATGTAGGCGGAGGAAGATCAAATAATTTAAGTCTTAATTCTCAGCTAAGTGAGAGCAAACATGGGAGTAAGGAGCATGGGGAAGACTGCAGAATAATGGCTTCACAATGATTTGATGGAAGAGGTGATGACAAAGACAGAGGAGCAACACAGAGGTCCAGCAGTGGCTTTGTGCAAATCCAGGATGGCCTGCACCAGCAACACTCGCCATGCCTGACGGAGAAAACAGGTGGTGAGGCTCACCAAACGGATCTAGTGAGGCGTGTCTAGTGGGCTGGAAGCTGATGGATTTCTAAGGACTGATTGAGAGTAACAGCTGCCTACAGCTTCCAGGTGTGGTTAAAAGAGTGGTATGAGAAAAGTTAGAGGCAAGGGACTAGAGTTAAAACAACAAAAGCAGGGATGTTGGAAAGGAGCGGGGTAGAATGTTTGGAAAGGGTAGGAGACAACTGTCAGTGGGACAGACTTCAGTAGGAGTGAGCTGGTATGGAGGTGTAAGCAAAACCATGAGACAAGGGCCCCGGAGCAACAAAAACATTGATGTTGCTCTCATACAGATGACAAAAGAATTAAAGAAGGGCCCTGGGAGACACGTACTTGAGGGGAATGGAAGTGACCTAGAAGCAATGAGATATCAGGGGATGGGTATGGATGTCACCTATTTGCTTTACACTGACAGCTGTTCAATTTGAGGACACGCTGCCTAAATGCATGGGTACTAAGATGATTCTGTACCTCTTCAAAAATCTTGAGATTTATAGATGGCACAGTCACTTCCAACATCCCATTCTATCCTCTGGAAGAAGTAGACCATGGTGCTTTCCAGCAGTAAGCCACATAAGATGGCCAAAAAAGAGAGCTTGCGGTTGATGTTTAAGGTCACTGGAAAAGAAAAGGGAACTAATAAGTTCTTAAGAGTTTAATCAAATGATGTAAATTATGCAGTTGTATGAAATTGTTATGTAAAACTGTTTTCAGAAAATCTGTCTTAATAATCTTCTCCCACTTTTCCACCTGAAAATCTTCAGTGACTCAAAGCGTCTGCTTATAACAAAAACACCAAGCTTCTCTTCAAATCAAGAAAGAGTCCCATGAACATTAAAAGGGAAAACAAGAATAAGTCCTAATATAAAGAGTAGAAAAATTGCTACTCAGTGATAAAAGTATTAGACAATAGGTTCTTTTAAAATAGCACTTCTTACAATGTATGGGAAAAATGAGGGTACAAAGATTGCTTTTACACTTCCCTGGTATAGTGGGGGCTGTCCTGAGCCAGGGGCAGACACCTGGCACCTTATCCTGACTTATAAGTACCCATCCATGTAACTGTGGACAAGCCACTGCTAGCTCAGTGGTGAGGTGGCTACCTTCCTCGTTCCACAGGATAGAGGCCAAGCATAAACAAGCATTTTGAAAAGTAAAAAGTACCATATGATTGACTCAAACAAATACTGAATGCGTACTATGTACAGGGCACTATAGAAATGTTGCCTTTTGTTAATCTATGAAGCATATGAGTGTCTGACAGTTTATATAAAAACCAATACAAGAGTTTAGGTTTTTTAGGTTGAAAGCTGAGAAGACAGAATAAAACACAAACATACCTCGAATTGCCTGAAAATTCGACGTGAGAACAAATATTTTAATGAGTTTGAGGCACAGGGGTGTGTAGTCGTGTTCCCAAATGACAGCTGGAATCAGCAAGAGTTTTCCGTAGCTAGATAATAACAAGGCTTTCAACAGCAAAAGGAAGTTGGATTTTTTTTTCGCTGTCAAGGGTCGTTCTACCCACAGGAAAGTAAAAATGCCAATAAAAAAGGCAGTTTGTTCTAAGAGGGAAATGGAAAATAAAATATGAATGTTTCTATCCAAACCATATTCCTTAAAAACAAATAAACCACAATTCCAAAATATAATTTATCAGCTGACTTCACAAGAAATGCTTTATGAAGACTGAATTTTCCTCTTTTTCTGAAGAAAAAGAAAAAGAAAAAAAGCTCTGCCTTTTGTATCAATTTCTGCTGGTATGATTTCAGAAGCTATTAGGGTCTTAAAGTAGGGGCTCCACCTAACTACTACTGCAAAAATAGAAGTATTTTTGAGGAAATATTTTATCATCCACTGAACAAAAAGGAAATTAGAATTGTCAACATTCTAAAGTTCCTTCTAGGAGGTAAGACTAGTCTAGAGATCGGATGGCAAAAACAAAATAGGAGAATGGAGGTTTTTCTGATAGAAAGAAGGGATTCATCCAAATCTTTTGAATGCTGTTACCTACATTAACATTAAAAACTTCCTTTATTCTTTTTTTAAAAAAGATTTATTTACTTATGAATAGAAGAACTAGGGTGTAGTCTAGAGGTACAGGGTGTGAGCAGATTCACCAGAGGCAGAGTAGGGAGCAGAACAGACAGGGAAACTGAAACACACTGCTGAGGGGAGCAGTGGGCGAGGCACGAGAGGTCTGCTGCGCCATGTGGGTCAGCTCCCTGGACGGGGATGGAACTCATGCTGCAGTGGCTGGCTGGCAATAGCTTGATAATGCTGAAACTTTAACCCCTGTGCCACAGTGAAGCCCAGAAACTTCCTTTATTCTTTTTAATAAACTTTTTGGGTGGGATTCTTTGTCCTTCCAAAAGGTTTTTATACAGGCCAGTCTTGAAGTGAAGTCCCACTGGCATGCCAGTGAGTACACAGCACGACCTGCTCTGTTCTCATTAACCATGCTATCATTTTTATTAAGATTGTTGCTTCTCCCATTATCAAGCTGCATGGATTTGAGAAGTCTGTCCCTAATTCTATCTTTGTTGTTGGAAACTGGAGCCTTGAGCTTTATTAAGTGTTATGTAAAACTTAACCCCTCAGCTTTGACACTGAGTCTTTCAGAGACCTTGTCCTTTGATGCTCTGGGTCCCACAGAAGACAGTCCCATAGTCCTGAGTCTGACTTATCTGATGCTGTAAAGATCAACGACCTGCTTTCCAGGGTTCTTGGAGAACCTGTTTCTGGGCATCCTTCTCCAGCACAGGTAGGTCTGTCCTAGCCGCTGTTCACCGTGGAGACAGTTCCCGCTCAGCAGGAGTGCTGTCATCTGGTTTTCCTCATTCTTTTTTTTTTAAAACCATAACCTGATTTCTGCAAAACCAGGTTTTCTGGAACACAATCTATTATAGGAGAAACATTCTTCCTAGAATGTTTTATAATTGAATATAACTCAACTAGATTTCCAAATATAAGTGACTAGGATCCGTGAAAATAATTTAGGATGGCTTACCTGCACAAAAGTTGATATGTTATTCAGGATAACACATCATTTTCCCTCAAAATAACTGAAAACTTGTCAACTCCATGTATCTGCTCAAACAAGCAGATCTTACAACTTGGGTTTTGGACAAACAAGTAGTAGAAGTAAAACAGTGGTGAGTTGTCTCCTATCCCAGTAGCTACTCAAAGTTCCCTCTCTTGTAGGAATTTAAAGCGAAGGTTTCCTGTACTGGACAGAGGCACACGGGACAAGCTCTACATCTCCCCATCTTAGAACTTGGAGAGTTATGAAACTACGCCAGCCCTCAGGTTCTACAAAACTGCCCACAAAGCACATGTTATGGCCCCTCTACAGGCTTTCTTTGGTCTGGTGGGCTTGGGAGGAGCTGCTGCCTAGTCTAGAGTGCTGCAATGTAGAAAATTACAGACATAAAGCAGTTCATCTTTAGAAATTTTAAGAGGCTTGTTTTAAAGCTTAGACTTTTGTTACATTCTAGTTCTTGGACTAGGTGATGTATTCAAGGATGTTTGCAATATTATTATGGACATCTGGGAATTTGCAACATAGAGATGAATTTTAAAACATGAGACTAGATGAGAGGATCTAAGGGTAAGCGCAGAAGAACAGAGGATAAACAGTCCAGAAACATGGTGTCAGTGTGGGCTGGAGAGATAATATCACTAAAATAATGTTTCACTATAATCAAAGAATTTTAGAAGCAGAAAAGCATGAAAGCAAGTAATAAAATATTCATAGAATTTAATTCAAAACAATTTTGACCTAAGCACAAATTCAAATTCTCAAGAAAAGCAATTTTTTGAACTTAAGGAATTCTACGATGTAACCAATTTCCCTGTATGCTGTCAATAATGTTTTCCCTATTAAATACAGTGCATCAATACAGTGCAATTAGTATAGTATATTGGCTAATCTGACAACAATAAATCTCTTTTAATAAAGATGGCACCTAGGTAATCTTCGAGTTGGATGGGAACTTTAAAAATTTTATCAACAATACTATACTTAACATATTTTATGAAACTCTAATCTGATCAGCATAATTACTTCCACATTATCTGTGTGATAACAAATTAAAAGTAAAGTACATAATTTAGACAAGCTCACCTAATAGGTTAGTGGTAGAGTCGAAAATTCAGTCTCAAGTCTAGTTACTCTTACCAACGATTAAGACTATGCACGTTACTTTTAATCAGAGCAACAAATGTGAGTTAACTAATTGAAAGCACGGCTTCTTCCTACCTAGAGAAACAATTGCAAACATTCTATAGAAATCCCATTCCTTAGCGTATCTGATAAAGTCGTCGGGATCACTGTGCTGGTTTGAATCTTGAAGCTGCCACCATCTCAGATACGCTTCACAAAGCAAACAAAATATGCAGAGTTTTCCATGCATCTGGTAGTCAAAAGACATTGCCATTCAGTTAGATAAACATTTAATTGTACTTAATACCCACCGGCACAGTCATAGCTGTTTATGGTCTTAAAAAATGTTCCATCCAGTAACTTTTAAAATTCCTAACTTCCTGGTTAAACGCAAAATCATTGAGTTTGCACACCAGTGCAATGCAATGTTCAGCAAAACCACCACATGGGGGGGATCTTTCAAAATACAAATGCCTAGGCCCTAATAATGACACAAAAATCTTTGGAAGTAAATCCTAGATAGACATAATTTGGAACAGTTGTGGGGGAAGGAGGATTCTAATGCACACCACTTGTTAAGAATTACTGTTTTAAATACTAAGTCACTCTTGTTTCTATTATATTTTGACCCTAGTCCTACACACAAAATCAAGAACTTTTGTGATTCATGGATGGGTGAAAGCAGCAATAAAAAGAGGTTCACAATACCACCTAAGAAACTATTTGTCATTAAAATAATTAAAATTTTAAAGCCCCTAGATCTTGATGAGTAAAAATTAACATACTGAAAGACAGCAGTTGAAGGGTGGTAAGCTGGAGTGCTAAACGGTATGTAATTCTGGCAAAAAGAAAGGCTGCCAGGGAACACGATTTGACATTTTTCTATATATTTCCCTATGGACTTACCTTTGTCAACACACAGTGTGTGCAAGCGCAATGTAGTCCAGGGCCAGATAAGCATGTCAGCCTCATCAGGCCCTCCAGGTAGCACACTGGATCTCCCAGCTGCACTTACCAATCACTTGGGGAGTTTTAAGAAATACAGATGTCTTAATTCCTTCCCCAGTGATTCTGATTTTACCTGGTTCTGGGTCAGGTCTGGGCTCGGAAGACTTAACCACTGTCCTCTTCCTTCCCCCCATGAAATTCTAATGAGTGTCAAAGTTTGAGAATCAATAGTCTGGTAATTATGATCTGCCTGAATTATTTACAATGGGTAAGGGGAGCTCAGGGATAAACTCACTGCTATTGTCTGTGTTAGTCCAAATTTAAAGTTGATAAATTTAGCAAAGAACCCCAGTCCCAACCAAACCAAGAACTCAGTTAAATATGAATTTTAGATAAACAACAAAAACAGGTTTTTTTGGTATACATGTTTCATGAATACTTGGAACATATATATAAAAAGTAATCACTGTTTATCTGATTTTCAAATTTAGTTGGGTCAAGAGTTCATGATTCAATATACTAAATATTTGAAATAATCGAAAAATCCAACTTTATTAGAACTTTTTTGATTAAGTTCAATATTGTTATTCTCCCAAATTCCCTCAATAGCACAGTATAAAATGCCAAAATTATGTTTTTAAATATTTTCTTTTAATGTTTGCTTTTACATATATTTTTCTGTGCACATGGATATATTATTTTGTTCAAAATAATTGATGTCTGCTTTAAAAGATGACATGTTAAAAGGTGATCCAGATTATGGCTTACAGTTTCCAGCACATTCTTAAATATTTACTAAACATTGTGCACCTTTTTAAAAACCAATGTCAGCTATTTCCAGAAACCTCCAGAAATTGCTGAAATTAAAAAAACCCACTCTAATTAAAGCTTTTTAATAATGATGATCTTTAATTCTGTCTCAAAGTATTATTCTTTCATATACAAAAGCATCAAGTAAAATTAGAAAATGAAATAATTACCACAACTTACATTTATTTTAGTATTGAAAAGAATATGCCTGTAGGCCTGGGCTTTACACAGAATAGCATTAATCAAGATAATAACAGGATCATACTCAATATACTTGTCTACAGGTTTCTGGCATGATTTCTGAAATAAAGGAAGATAATATTAGAAAAGCCAAATTCATACATACTGAAATATTTTTTACTAAACATTGTGCACCTTTTTAAGAGTCCATATAGCAGTAAGACTGTATCGACATTTATTTAAGTAAATAGTTTATTTAAATAAACTTCCCATCCAGATACAAAATGTTTACCTATGTAAGACTTGACTTTAGGAATGACTAATACAATCTTCTAAATTTAAAATATTAATCTCGTAATCTCATATTTAATTTTAAAGACCTATTTTAGGCAGTAAAGTATCTCAGAAAATTCTACTTTCAATTTGTAGGAATTATTGTAAGACAAACAATTTTATAATGTACTTTCACTGATAAATTGTTGCCTGTTGGTTACATGGCCCCTACCTTTGTATTGCTTGAAATAGCTGTTATCTTATGATTTGGAGAAAAGGACTCAGAAGAGTCAGTCTTATGGAGGGCTTCTGAGAGTAACAAGTAGGTGTGGCACAATACCAACAACTGAGGGGTGGCAGATACTAAGAGAAGCCTGGTTTTGCCTCCAAGATAAGAACTATATAAGAAAAATGGTCTTTCTCTGATACAGAAGACACTGGAAAAATGCTGGACTGTGTGAAGGTACACTGTTGTGCCACCTGGTTCTAGGTTACCATTTCTGGATAACCTAGGGCTCAGCAATCTATTTTTTTGGGGGGGAGGGGCATGTTATTACAATGTTATGAAATCCCCAAACCAACAGAACATATAAACTGCATATAATAGTATATAAAAAGTCTCATGATAAAAGTAACATCTGAAACATCAGTTACAGAATTGTGTCAAGGCTACTATCCATTGCATAAACTAATGGCTATAATTCAAAGTATTTTGAGATTTTGAAATGATAAAACAGAAAAAGTGATGGATGTGCAAACATGATAGGGTGGTCCCTTAATTACATCAAAGTGCTAAAAGAAAAATGAAGTTTAGCAAAGAACATTAACTCTGCACTCCATTTTCTTGTAATTTAAGGAATTTTTCTATTTCACGTCATTGAAAGAAATGGTGTTTTTCTAGTCAAGTAAAAACGATGAAGGAAGATGTGCTATACCTCAAATCTAAAGCCATCTAATAAAACTATGGTATGAAAGGTTAATAATTTTGCTGCATTTTTCCCCGAGCAAAGCCATGGTCTAAACAGAGGTCACAGAATCAGAGATTTTATATTCATGACAAAGAGCTTTTTTCTAGATTCCTTGTCTGTGCGTAAGATCAAGATTGTAAGATCAAAATGCTACTTCACTTTAAAATGAAACCACTGGTGGGCTTAAGGACTTGCTCTTTGTCTTCTAGAAGTTCTCTAAGACCCATCTTCGGATAGCACTGAGTCTACACTAGGATTTGTAAAATTTTTAGAGCAAGGTAGGCAGAAACTAGCAGCAGGAGAAACTAGCAGCAGGAGACCTCGCAGTTGAGTATTCCTAATGTAATCACTTATCTAACATGTTTTTGGAGTGGCTGTTACATTTGTAACAACAATTACCTTTACTCAGCCATTTCTACAGACCAGGGAGTTCCCAGGTGCTTGAAACTCATCTTGTGAC
This sequence comes from Galemys pyrenaicus, assembly GCA_019455555.1. Classification (NCBI taxonomy): domain Eukaryota; kingdom Metazoa; phylum Chordata; class Mammalia; order Eulipotyphla; family Talpidae; genus Galemys; species Galemys pyrenaicus. The sequence goes on from JAGFMF010011673.1 coordinate 4,975,854, forward strand.
ACAAATCTCTCTCCTCAAGGACCTTACAGTTTAGCAGGGGAAGACAACATGCCAGTACCAGTGCTGCAATGGAATGAGCACAGGGCGACTTAGACCCAAATGAAAGAGGCAGCATCTGGATTCATGTGAGAGGCTATGCACTACCTTCATCCTCCCGTCTTAGTATTCTGAGTACTCTGTAAACATTGACGATTCATTCATGTTTTCTGGTTCCCTCTCTACCAACAGGTCAGTTTTATCTTGTTCTGCCTCTATCGTTTGCTGTTCCTTTCACCTTGAATGCCAGGAGTAAAGTCATAAAAACACAAAACATGGTAGAACATTTTATTAGTAGATGCATTTTCTTCTTTGGGTAAATTGTTACATTCAATATTACTTACTACTTACTAAACAAGTATCCCAAAAGAGAAAGCTGCCCTTTAAGAAATCCTGATAGCACAGACACCCTCACACCCTGGGAACTCCAATCTACCTCAATCTTTTCTTTTTTAAAAAGTTTTATTTATTTTTTTATTTATGCATACAAGAACTGGAGTATAGGCTAGAGGTACAGGGATGAGAGGAATTACCAGAGACAGAGTGGGGAGCAGAACCAGCAGATCTACTGAAATACACTGCTGAGGGGAGCAGTGGGTAAGACAGGAGAGGTCTGCTGCACCATGTGGGTTAGCTCCCTAGCCAGGGATAGAACTCATGCTTCAGTGGCTGGTGATAGCTTGATAGCACTGACACTTTAACTCCGGTGCCACCAGGGATGCCATACCACCTCAATCTTAACACAGATTCGACATACTTTCTGCTGCTATATTCTGCAATATTCTAAAGAATCACGTCTTTCAGATTATAAAATGACCCGACCAACTTTTTCATGGCTATTCTTGCTACTTCTTCCTTCTTGTAATCTCCAGAACTATCCTCTCTCCCAACCCCTCATTCTCAGATCTATTTTATTTTAACGCTACAATAAGCAAATACCTATCTTACAAGTGAACTCACTAGACTTTACTTAAGCTGCTATAGGGCAGGGCTGTGTCTTTTTCACTTTGCACCTAGCATCCAGCACTTGAAATTGAATACTATAGTACTGAACAGAACTGAAACTTAGGAGAATCTCTAAGGAGTATTCTTTTAAATTTATCAAGTATGTGAACACTTAAAAATAGACCAGACAGTATAGAATATTAAAAATATTATATCTTTAGACATAATTGTTAGTAAATTGTGCAAAGCTATAGAGAGTGACTAAAAACAAGGGACATGTTTCCATTAAATGGAGAGAATCAGGGAAACACAGAAAAAGGATCTGGGAGGACTGGCAGGGGCTAAAACAGGAAGAGCAAGGGAAAATTCTTAAGGATGAAAATACAGACAGGGGACAAGGCTATGTATACTGCTGATTCCAAATATGGAAGCGAAGTATGGGGTACCCGCTATAACCACCTAGAACTTTGGTTATTTTTTCATACAATATAGCCTAAAGTCTAAAAACTTTTTAATTTTTAATCTCAGGACATAGAGAGCCTTCTAATAATTATCTTGTGGTTTAACTGGAGAGTCTGAAATCAACTAAGTAGTTTTTTTCATGTGTAATGCTATCATTCATATCACTATGCATTAGCATAACAAAAACAAGGCTATTACATGCTCTTATTAGGAATGACTCTGCACAGTGACAAGTCCATAAAGAACTGCACAGCCTCAATAGTCCAAAATCTAAAATCTCTCCTGGGTAAAAAAAAAGGTGTAGTTAATTTACCTAAGCAGGTATCCAATAATTGTCTTTCCATAAGTACAGGGATAGAGAAATCAGCATCTGATCATTAGAAGGGGAATCTTGTTGACCTAATGCCAATAATTAAAAAAAGATTATATTATTAAAATTTACTAACTAAAATGGATAAAAAAATACTAGCTTTTCTTTGGACAAAAGGCTTATATTCAGTTATGTAGCTGTCATCTTTCTGATGGACCATTTAATTAGACTAGTCCAAAAACTTTAAGTTTTGACCACATATAACTTACTGTTCTCTCCCTCAAAGCAGGATGACTAAGAATATGATTATCTTAAAAACCCAAAAGTGGGGGCCTCCCAGGTGGCACAGTGGGTTAGGCTGGAGGCAGACTGCAGCCACTGCAGCATGAATTCGATCCCTGCCCCCGGCCAGGGAGGGGACCCACATGGCGCAGAGGACCTCTCCTGCCTCCCCCGCTGCTCCCCTCAGCAGTGTGTTTCAGTCAGTCTGCCTGTTCTGTTCCCCGCTCTGTCTCTGGTGAATCCTCTCACCTCCCTGGACTCTGGCCTGTAACCCAGCTCTTGTATGCATAAATAAACCTTTAAACACCTCCCCCCCAAAAAAAAAAAGTGGATTGTTCATTCGACATATATTTATTGGGTATCTACTATGTGTCAGGCACTTTTCTGACTGGGTCAAGCTACATTAATGAATATGCCTAATCTTTGTCTTTGGGAAGCTTACATTCCAGTGGGAGGAGATAGATCATAAATAATAAATAAATTATAAAGAATATTAGATGACAGGTGCTATGGAGAAAGATCAAGAAGAGAGGGTGACAAGCAGTACCATTTGCCTATCAAAAGGAGAATAACTATCATGAAACAGCTTCTGCGTGAACTCAAATTTCAACCTAATCTGACCTTCAAATTTCTTTGCAAAACCGAGAACCATCTCAGCTCTAGAATCTGTTAGCTCAAGTGGAGTGTCAACGGTAAATACAAGAAAAGCGCTGTAGGGTAGTGAGTTCTTTATCTCAATCGGTATTCAAGCAATGAGCAGACTGATCCAGAACAGGAACGTCAAGCATCGAAGGGAAGACTGCATTAGCGGGCCCTGACACTCGTTGATTTTTATCGCTCTAAAAAACTGATGTAGATTCCATCGCCTCTAGCAGTCCCCAAATGCCCCGAGCCATCTCCCCCCAAATACATCCCAGGCGGAAAACTCACACAGATGGTTATCTTCAGCACGCCGTGGTTATAATCTCGATACAATTCCTTCGCCTCTTGGTTGCATTCGATGCACCTGTACTGGCACGATGCCGAAGAAGCAGTAGGAGTCGCTGTCACCTCTTCCGCGTTTCCCTTACCAGGCCGAAGCCCAGTCTGCCCACCAGTGCCCATTTCCACGCAACTTCGGCCCAGAACTTCCGATTCTGTGGCGGGGAGGACGTTAGACGCCGGGCCGGAAAGCCTGCGCCACGTGATGCTTGCTGGGATTCGTAGTCCCAGCACCGGGAAGAAGGCCGAGGCTGACGAAGGTGGGACTACAACCCCCAGAAGGCAATGTCACCCTCCTTCTCCCGCCCCTTTGTCTAAGGCCCACCTGCCCGCCGCGGGTTAAGTCTGGGAGACCGCAGCGCGCGGCGCGGGGCGCCGCACATGCGCCTTGAGGGAAGATGGCACCTGCCGGCTGCTGCTGCTGCTGCTGCTGGGGCGGAGCTGTGGCCGCTGCGGGCGCCGCCGGGCGCGTCCTGGTGCTGCTGCTGCTGGGGGTCCTGTCCCCCGGGTCGCGCTCGGGCGCCCTGGCCACGGAACACTATTCGCCACTGTCTCTGCTCAAGCAGGAGCTGCAGCATCGGCAGCAGCAGGAGGCCCCGGCGGGCGGCGGCGGCTGCAACCCGCCGTCCGGGGACTGGGGGGACCAGTACTCGGCAGAGTGCGGCGGTGAGTGGGCGGTGACGGGTGGGCGGTCGGGTCGCCCCGGGCCTTGGGGACAGTGGGGCCGTGGGGACGGCGGGCCCGGGGAGCAGTGTGCAGTCACCGGGGCTTTGCCGCTGCCGGTCGCGACGTGCACTCCAGGTGGAGCCAGCTTTGCGAGGTGTCACACCCGGGCCACTTCCAGCCTCTCGCACCCACGCCGCTGCGCGCCCTCCTCCCTTAGCCTCCGTGGAGAGGGCTGTGGATACAGAAAAGAGCTGACAACCTGCTGTCGGGGCTAGCGCGGCCTCACTGGAGTCCTAGCAACTGTTGAAAGGGTGTTTGTTGGATGGTCGAGGAAATGGCAGGTGGCCTGGAGTAGCCCCTGCTCCTGCTCTGTCTCTCATACAGGCCTTGGTATTGAGGGTGGGATGGAAGGAATGGGCAACACCGAGGAGGATCCTGCCCTAGGACGACGCTTCTTGGAGCCTGGAGGAGTTGTATGGGTCTGAATTGGCTTAGGTCTGGAAATCAGATTTCCTGACCTTCTGAACTGAGGTCTTGTTTTAAATACAGTGTTTAAAAATTCGATTCCTAGAAGGTAAAGGGGACAAAAGAGTAAGCCCATTTTATCTGCTTGTTGATATTTTGCCTTCAGTTGTTTAAGATTGACCTTTGATCTGTCAGGTGTCTCCCTGATTGTAAAAAGAGCCCTGCAGGCCTTGAGCCTATGTAAGTCACAGCTGTGTGTGTATTGGAACTAGGCCAGTTCATTCATTAAGATTGGACACTTTGGCTTCAGTTTAATAAGTCATGACAAGTTGCCTCCGGGACAAAATACATATGTATATTTTTTTGTTTTGAGCTACTGTAGTGGATCTTTTCATCCTTCAATTCCCTTCACTTCTTCTTTCCCTAGGTGAGTTCCCTTAAGGCTTGCTTTTGAAACACCTCTAATCACTAGGAGCCAGGGTGCTTTTGTGGCCTGGCAGCAGTATTCTTTAGCATCATGTACCTGGGAAGACAATAAATATTTTTTGGCTGTTGGATGTTAAGATTATCATATTCTGATTTCCTTCTAGCACAATCTGATTTGTTGAAGACTCACTTATTGACATATATGTGTTTTGTTTTCCAGTAGACCTTGACTAGTAACAGCATAAATTACATGGCCAGCATTACATAGTGGAAAAAGAATAGCTTTTACCTCTACCACTTTCTGTGACTCCAAACAAGTTAATAACCTGTCTTTGCAAAGTAGCCTCCTCTGTAATTTGAAGACACTGTTACCATTAACTAATTACAGGGTTTTTTTTTTTCTTCATAAGAGTGCTATGGGGAAAATGAGAAACAGCTAACATAAATGGAGTGCTTGTATACCAGGTGCTGTTGTAAGAACTTTAGTTTCATTTACCTAGTCTCCTAGTCTATCAGAACACTCATACCTACCTCATTGAATGGTAGCTCCTTTTCTCAGATCAAGAAATGCAGACGGAATGAAAGTATCACTTTCCTGAGGTCCCACAGCTGTAAAGGGACAGCTGAGGTGGCAAAACTTTGTCTTAAGCACTAAGTGTTTATGAGTAGGAAACATGTCTGTAGTTTATACTAGCATATGTGTAGAAATGTTCTCCTCTTCTGCCTTTTTGTAGTCACATGATACTCATTAGCTGAAAGACCCAGATTCTAGAGAGTGGAAAATACAAATTGATTCATATTATGAGGTCCACTGATATTGATTTAGATGATTGATTTCACTCTGTGACATCAGATTTATGCTAGTGTCTAAGAGTCCTAATTTGGGCTAGCAGTGATCTGTGTTGAACTTTTTCCTCAGCTAGGAATAAATACAGGTTTCCATAAACTAGGCATTTGGAGGACTTTCCCTATCCATCAGGCCTCCCCCATTGCCTCACATATGGAGACCATTATCTACTGTTCTGTCCTTCAAAGGATAAGCACCATATTATGAAGCATGACTTAACTTAAATGCTTGAACTTTCTTTTTTATCTCCCCCATGTAGTACTTATTGTCTTAGGTTGGAATTAAGAATGTACTACTGACAATGAGTGGCATGAGTCTTTCAGACAGGCTCCCCTGAGCTGTCTTGAATGCCCCAGTAGCTGCCAACAGGTGCTGATGTAGCATAGATGCTGCTGCCTTTAGCCCTAGTAAATAATTCCCAGAACTACCAACTTATGTTATTTGGGGCTCTCTTAGCTTTACTGGCTGCAGTATATGACAGATGCCATCTGTGTTGTAGAGACTCCAGAAATGTCTCTCATTTGTCCCTCCCTCCTTGGATGACTGGGTAGAAACTGGACCCTATGAAACCTGCTCCAGTCCCTCTTTGTCCTAGGAAGAACAGATGTAGGAACAAATTCATGATTTACAGTGAACTATTTTGTAGCCTGAGAGGCTCATAATCCGTATCCAGAGTCCCCATGTGATTAACATAAGGGTCTAGATAAGTGCCAGGACCCAGAACTAATCAGTTCTTTAGAATTGAACAGACTGTCCTCACTGACTATTAATCATGCCATCATCACTTACTGCTTATCCATCCACAAGCCAGCTCCTATACGGAGCATAGAAATGGCAAGTACAGCCACTTTTCAAGTCTTCTCACAACTTTTGGATTCAAATGCATGAATTGATGTCTGCTTGGTTCCAAATCTGCACATGTATGGAGCTGTATGTGTATTCTCTTAATACACAGCTCCCAGTGATTGCAGAACCAAAGACTGGCTGATGTCAGCCCTCTGTCTGAATGGTGCACTGTGTGGACTACCATCAAAGGGAATCAGGCCCCCAGGGGGCAGCTCACTGAGCTGCAGCTGCCAAGACCACAGCCTGTACATTCCCCAGGCCTCGAGTCTCAGCCTGCACTTTACTGTGCCACACTCCCGCCCTCTGACTTTTTCTCCTCAATTGCATTTTTACATCACACTTTTTATTTGAAAGGCATGTTGTAATCACATACCTCTGATCTCTGTTTTCCTGTGGTGGAAATAATCTTACTCTTTTTTAAAAAATATGATGTATATATTTTTCAAACAAAATAAGTTTTCCTTATTACTTTTGCCCTGTTTTTAGTTTGGAATTATGGAGAGAAATAATGAACACAAGTTTTCCCCCAATTACAGTGTATTATTGTAAACATTATACATGTTCTTATTTAATCCTCTCATCACATCATTTTACCTAAGGGGAAACTGAGATAAAGAGAAGTTAAGACAGGTATATGTGAAGGGTAATTTCAGTCTGCATTTGAACCTGCCCTTTTGACCATTTGTGTGTTATCTTCTCATTAATTTTTGCACAGTTTATTGTAATATTAATGATTAAATCCTATACCCTTAAGTTTGTTGAAAGTCATATTCTTAACTTTTAGAATTTTATATGTACATGTATGTAAGGATGCTTCACTGAACCTAATTTTGAGCTCAAACGACACTGGATCTATTCGTTCTCTGAAAAGCTATTTGTGTGCTCATTAGATGTCACTCAGTGTTCTAGACCCTGGGAAACAGCTGGAGTAGAGTTCTTAAAGGGGGAGAAATCGTATGTTGGACCTGTGATAAATGCTTTCAAGAATAAATAGTAATGTGGAAATGCTACTCTGAGAGGAAGCCAAAGAAGACCTCTGGCAAGGTGGTCTGAACAGAAACCTAAATAGAAAAGATTTGGAGAGATCTTAGCTATACATTAATTTGACACTGTAATATTACAGGTCTGGTAAATTAAGGTTTAGGTAAGTGCTAGCCTGTCCATCAATTTAAGGATTCAGGATCTCTGTTTTTTTCTAGCAAAACTAAACTGTATCTCATTCTAATATATGGTCTCTGTCTATATTAAGTAGATTGTTATGTGTTCTTTATAGGCAATCTAAGGTATATTTTAATAGTTCAAACATACACATTTTTAGTAATTGTTTCAAAAATACTTTTGTTTTCCTTCTTTGAAAATATTTTTGCTGCTGTCTTAGAGACTTTTTTGTCTATAACTTAAGTGTGTACTTAATGTCTTTTTGGTAGTTTGCAGATATGCTCAGTTAATGAAGGTGGCTATTAGTACTGTTCATGTTTAATACCTCAGTCAAGTTCAGAGATTAATTTACAACCTGAAGTAGTGTTTTTTAGTTAATAAAATCCCAGGTGTGATTTTATTTTTTTGTAGTTCTTTGTGGATTTAAGAGCATTAGTGTCTGTCCTGTTAGGGAGTTGTTAACTGTCAGAATGATCTAGAAATAGCCATGAATCTAACTCAGCAGTTTTTGACAAGGTCAGTAAGACTTATTGTCATTAGATATATTTTTTTTTACTGAGTTATAAGTCATTTAAATCTATGTAATTTGCCTCATTGCACATAGCACTTACATCATTGCTATGCCTTCAAAGTAAAAGCAATCATAGAAACTTTATAATGAGAACTATTTCCTTTTTTGTTCCGGCTACAAGGAAGTTGACCAAATGTTATGTTGGAGTAACTAACTCCTTTTCCCTTGTGCTTGTTACAGTACATTTTTCTAGCAAATCTCTACTGATCTTTTTTTAAGGCATCCATGAATAATTTGCCAGTGTTAAGTATCTTGCTTCTTTTTATCATAGAGTCATAAAGACAATCTTATATTATTTTCTCAAAGCTCTGGCTACTCTGGCCTCTTTTGCTAACTGAATAGCATCTTTCAGAAAGTTCTCCGGTTCAGAAGTCGCATATTGTAACACGAATACCATAAAAATGATAGTCCTTGGGATTTACATGTTTACTAGCCTTTTTAGGTAGCTATTAGAATTACATTTCTTTTTTTTTTAAAAAGATTTATTTATTTATGCTTATAAGCACTGGGGTACAGGCCAGAGGTATGGGGCTGTATGTGGATTCACCAGAGACAGAGTGGGGAACAGAACAGGCAGATTGACTGAAATACACTGCTGAGGGGAGCAGTGGGAGAGGTAGGAGAGGTCTGCTGCGCTGTGTGGTCACCTCCCTAGCTGCAGGAAGGGATCGAACTCGTGCTGCAGTGGCTGCAGTCTGCTTCATAGTGAGTTTACCCACTGCGCCACCAGGGAGGCCCAGAATTACATTTATTTCTTGGGCCTCCCTGGTGGCACAGGGGTTGAAGTCTCAGTGATATCAAGCACTGGCTAGGGAGCTAACCCACATGGTGCAGCAGATTTCTCCTGTCTCACCTGCTGCTCTCCTCAGCAGTGTATTTCAATTGATCTGATACAATTGAGCAGTGTATTTCAATTGATTCTGTTCCCCACTCTGTCTCTGGTGAATTCTCTCACCCCCTGAACCTCTGACCTACACTCCAGTTCCACTTCTGTTGAATTTTTTTCCTGTTTCCAGTTCCACTTCTCTTGAAATTTTTTCCTGCGTGTGTTCAGGATGTTTGAAGTAACTCTGTTTTCATGTCACTGATAGCTTCACATCAGTGCCCAGATGTTTCAACTTCCCCAGTAGTTGGTATTAGACAGTATGTGTGGGTTTATGAGAAAGTTTTTAGCATCTGCTGCATCCTCAGTCCTGTCTCTGTGGGTAAGGCTGCTGCCCAGTGTGTCATTAGGGCACCCTGTTCTGTTCGTGGATAGTTTGTTTCTGTACCACATTTTCCATTTGTGTGGCTGATCAACTTCTTTCAGTTTTAAGCATTCTTTACATGTGTTCATGCTTTTATGTGGGCTTATACAGCTTTGATTAGATCACCCTTGTGCTTTATTAAAAAGCCATTCTGTCTCTAAAAGCTTGTTTTTGCAGATTCTTATTCTAAAGGATTAACTAGATTTTGACTTCATAGTCTAATTTCATTGGGCAGCCTCTATTTTCAAGTTGTTTTATGATAATTTTTATATATCAGGTACCAAAAAATAATATTTTCTTAGAATTAAAATAAATAAATTGTTCAGAGGAAAGTTTTCCCTCTTATTTTCCTGTAATTCTAAAAGAAATATAGCTCTTGGTACCATCCAGCAATTTAATAAACAGTGTCCTCAACAGTGGTAGTCTTATAAATGCAGAGGTTGGTAAAGGCAAAAGGCACTGCATTTGATGGCTGCATAGCAGCTGCTTGACCTCAAGTTGCTGTCTGCTCTGGTTGCCCTGGTTACCCTATACCGAGTATGAAAAATTTTAAATAAATATCTGGCACCCGATTTTAAAGTTCTAGCCCGTTGATGGGGAAAAGCCAGTTTCCTTGTTTTCAGGTGACTACAGGCATACTATCCATATAACCAGAGCAAGATGGTTGGGTGATGAGTATGACCTGGTAGCTTTTAAATTCCTATAACATTTTTTACTTTGGAGATTGGCCATCGGTTTGCTGTTTGCAAACTTTTATTTGGTTTTCACTTTCAGACATGAACATGTGACAAATATGTTCACTTCCAGTGCCATCTCTGTTTTTCACTTGGAGACATTGTCCTCCCTCCCTTCTCTTATATGGCTGGGAAAAAAGCAATTGAAGAGAACTTCTATGCTCCTCTCACCCCCCCACCCTGACTGTCAGCCTGCCTGCAGCTGTACTGATAGCCTTTGGTCCTGTTGTGGTGAGTGAGCTGTCTGTGCTCCCTGTGCAGGAGACTCCATTCTCTCTTGTCTTCCATCAGCACATAAATGTGTGTGAGCGTCCGTCTTTATAAAACAAGCAACAAAGACAGGACCACATGTCCATCTTTATAAAACAAGCAACAAAGACAGGACCACATGTACTTCCGGCCACACCTCATCTTTCTGCTTCCTTTTGCAGCCCAATTCCTGAAAGGAGATATTTATATTCATCGTCTCCATGTCTCTACTCTTTTGAATCTGCTACTTTCAGCTCCTCATCACTTCATCAAAATTGCTCTTTTTTTTTTTAAAAAAGATTTATTTATGCATATAAGAGCTGGAGTACAGGCCAGAGTTGCAGGAGGTGAGAGGATTCACCAGAGGCAGAATGGGGAGCAGAATAGGCAGGTCAACCGAAATATACTGCTGAGGGGAGCAGCGGGGGAGGCAGGAGAGGTCTGCCGTGCCATGTGGGTTCTCTCCCTGGCCAGCGATCGAACTCTCGCTTCTGTGCAGCAGATGCTTCACAGTGCGGCGCTCAACCCACTGTGCCACCAGGGAGGCCCAAAAATTGCCACATGAGGTATTTTGGAGGGGAGGAGAGAAGTTTGGTTACATAGCTGTACTTAAACAGCTTATTACAAAGGCCCATCTTTGGCACAATGAGCCGTGACAAATGTACCAGGGACCTTTGTTGATTTGTCCTGCAGCATAGGTGTGGCAAGTATTGGTTTTGCCATTTCTTTGTTTTATGACCTTAAACATGTCCTTTAATGTTGAACTCAAGTGTACAGTGAGTCTAAGGTATGCTGTCTATCTCAGAAGATAGAGGACCAGAAGAAGTAATGTTTGTAAAAGCATTTTTAGAGCTATAAAGTACTTGATGACCAAAATAAACTTAGAAAGAGTAGGGAGAGTTCAACAGAAAACCCCCCCNCATTTTTAGAGCTATAAAGTACTTGATGACCAAAATAAACTTAGAAAGAGTAGGGAGAGTTCAACAGAAACCCCCCCCCCCCCCAGCAATATTAGCCTATATGTATACTGACATGTAGCAATAAGTTTTCTGTGAGCTGTGGGCATTATACCTTTCCCTCATTTTAGTCCTGTGAAACATATATGAGGGCATTTGGTGGTAATTATTCCTGTCTTACAAATGAGGAAACTGAGGCTAAGAGATATTAAAGGACTTGGCACAAAGTTAAACCGCCAGGTAGGCATCTGATCTGAGTCATTCTGGCTCATGGCCTGTGCTCTCAACCACTCTATTACTTCACTTCCTGACTAATTAAATTTGCAATCAGGAACAAGTAGAATTAGATGTAAGGACTGGTTCATTGAAATTACTGAAAAAGTTTAGAAAATTATTCATCAGGACTAATTAAGAAAAAAAAAGCAAATATTTGACTTAAGGTATGAGGGAGTGTAATGAAAAATGAATCATTATAATCATTCTGTGTATAGCTTTATGGCAAAGATGGAGAACAATACAAAGAAATGGGTAGTTATTTAGAAAAAGGTGAATTACCAAGTTGGTTACCCCCTTGCCCTCCCCTTAAATATCTGGGCTCCACCAGGGTCAGCTCTTTCCTTATTAAATTCCAGCTTCCTACATTTTCTTAGAGATCCAGCCCACATTCCCTGCTTTATCCTTCACCATAAGTTAATGATTATCAAATTCACGTGTAGCTCTTATCTTTCTCTAGAACTTCCTAACTACAAGCAAGACAATGCCAGTTTTGACTCTTGAACAAGTGAAAGTGACTTAAACCCAAAGTTCACCCTCTACTTCCTATTAAAACCATTTTTCCTCTTAAACTTCTATATTCATTCCTTTTTTCCTACCTGCACAAACTGGAAGCTGGTGCCTTTTTTCTCTTTCTATCCTTTATTTTTCTCAAAACTCTGTCTTGTTAACCTCATGTATCTCTTTAGACTATGACCCTCCATTTCAGCCCAGTAGCCTCTGCCTTTGTTTGGACTTTTCCCATTTTTTAACTGACTGCAGTCTCTCTCTTGGTCTTCTCTCCTCAGACAGCTGTTGGTGATCTTTTTTCCTGCTTAAGGCTTTGTGGTTTCATTGTATTAAAGGAGAAAGGGAATAAATGAACTGGAGATTAATTCTGAGAACAAGAGGCAAGAAGGGAACTTGGAAGGACTAAATAGAACAAAGCCAAGACAAATGAATTAGAGACAGAACAATAAAATTGATAAATAGTTCTAAGGGCCAATTAAAAAAACAAAAAACAAACAAACGGAGAAGGCTAACACATAAATGGGAGAGCAGATGCAAATGTACGTTAGAAATCAGGGATGTGTACAGTCATAAAAATGCTTAGGGTTAAGAGACAACTATGTGGAAATCTCTGCTAATAAGATTAAAAATCTGCAGTAATAAAGAAGTGTCTGGTAAGATCATAATAAGAAAAAGATGACATTCTGTAATGTTCTTTGAGACTATTTCTGCAGTAATCACTTTTAAATTTATTTCTATGAGTTAAGCGAGAAGAAAACAGACTTAATTAATTCCATGGAAATCTATACCATTTAAATACAACTGATTGGGTTATTGTAAAATATTTGAAGCTATTGTACACAAGGTGTTTTTAGACTGAAGGACAAATTTAATCTGTTGTAGATGATTCCACTTAACAACTCGTAACAAACAATTTCCTATCACAGACCTTACCAAATCAGTGAAAAATGCTATTATCAGAATCTAATACATTGTTGGGGGGGGGTACAAAGGTGAAACAGTTAATAAAAGATTCCAAGTAAAATATTAGTAAACTGAAGCCAGGAAGCAATTAAAAGAATTATCAGCCTTGATCAACTAAAATTTATTTCATAAGTACAGGACATCCTAATTATCCAGTGATAAGGGTTTGGTTAAATTCCATGCAATAGAATGTGATGTGACCATTTAAAATTATATAATGCGGGCCTCCCTGGTGGCGCAGTGGGTTAAGCAGTGCACTGTGGGGCAAACCGCAGCCACTGCAGCACAAGTTTGATCCCTGCTGCTGGCCAGGGGGGGGACCCACATGGTGCAGCGGGCCTCTCCTGCCTTGCCCGCTGCTCCCCTCAGCAGTGTACTTCTGTTAGTCTGCCTGTTCTGTTCCCTGCTCTGTCTCTGGTGACTCCTCTCACCAACCCCCACACACACCTCTGGCCTGTACCCCAGTGCTTGTATGCATAAATAAATAAATCTTTAAAAAAATAAAATTATATAATGCAATTTTATTGAAACTGACACGAATTCCACAAAGTAGAGGGATCGTTAAACTAGAATAAGTTAACATATACTCAGTGCTTAGCATGGTGCTTAGCATATGGGAAGTTCTCAAATATTGGCTTTTTTAAAGGTTGGAGAAACATAAGTTAATATATTCACAAAGTAGCTTTCTTAAAATTATCCTCCAAATACCTACCAACAACTGTTATTGGTTCTTTATTCTCTTTTAAAGTCTTTGGGTATAAGACTTTCCCCAGTCTAATAACTGACTTTCCACCTTCATACTTTTTATTTTCCAGCACCAACACCCTTTTCTAGCCAAGACTGTGTACTCACTGTCCCTTTGTATTTTCTTGCCTCTGTGCTTTTGTGTTCATAACTCATTCTAGTGGGAATACCCACCCGCTCCCTTTCTGTACTTTAATCTAAACCCATTCATCATTTTAAAATCCTACTTGTGCCTTGTGAAATTTTAACCTTCCACCTTCAGTAATTGTTCTTTGAGGGTTTTGATATGTCCAGTGTTATGTTATTGAAACGCACATGAGAATTTAAATTGATTCACATAGTTCCTTAAACATAATTTCATATTCTTGAATGACTACTGAATTAGAGTGTATCTTAAATAATTTTTTGAGGCAAATTCACATATTTACAACCAAGCCCAAACATTTCCATCACTCTAAGAGTAAGCTCCTTTACCCATGAAGCAGTTTCTCCTTATTCCCTTCTTCAGCCACCAAGGTGTGTTCTGTCTCTGTGGAGTTACCTATGTGGATATTTCATGCAAGTAGAATCGTGTAAGAGAAGACTTTCTGTGTTTGACTTCTTTCACTTAGTTTTTGTTTTGGAGTCTCTTCCTTTTTTAATACATACCAGCTCTTCTTTCTTTTTGAAGGTTGAATGATTGTCCCTTATGTGCATGTACCACAATTTGTGTATTCATTACCTGTTGATAGACATTTGGTCTGTTTTCACCTTTTGGTCACAGTGAGTACTGGTGCCCTGAACATGCATGTGCACACACTTGCTTGAGTCTCTGTCTGCAGGTCTTTCGGGTCTGTAACTAGGAATGGAGTCGTGGGGTCATGTGGTAATTCTATGTTTAGCTTTTTGAGGATCCATCAGACTGCTTTGCCTGGTGGGCTATACCATTTACATCCCATGGTTCTAAACACTAGTGATTTTCCATTTTTCAGTAAAAAAATTATAACCAATCTAGTGGGAATGAGTACCTCATTGTAGTTTGATTTGCATGCCCTAATTAACATTTAGAGCTTTTCATGTACTCAGTGGCCACTTGTGTATCATCTTTAAACCATTCTTATTCATTTCTGATGCCCATTTTTAAAAATTTAGATCATCTTTTTTTTAAACATTTTTTTTATTAAAATATTTTAAAATTTACATATACTTGCCATTAATTGTAATCCCCATGTATTCCCCATCACCATCTCACCAGTGCACCATCACC
>JAGFMF010011673.1:4990833-5071501 GCA_019455555.1 Galemys pyrenaicus
CTCCTTTGGTTCCCTTATGTTCCTCCTAGGGGAGGAACCATCTGGTATTTTTCTTTTGCCTTCTGACTTGCTTCGCTAAGCATAATCCCCTCCAGATCCTAGATCATCTTTTTCTTATTGAAATTTAGGAGTTATGTAAACTCCTAAACATATGTTCTGAATTCTAGAATCTGAGTGCATATTTTTTAACATTTTATCATGATTTGACTTTGTTCTCCTCTGTGATCTTTTTTTTTTTAAATCTTTGGTAAATGCTGCCAGATAGGACATGTCTAGTGAAAGGGTCTCAACAGTTCTATTAATCCCATCTGTATAGTGAGAAGGATGTTGACTAGTACTTTTATTACCCTGTTGTCTTTAAAACAGTTCTAACTTATCTTAATTTCATTTTACCAACCTGGAAAACTTGGCTTTGATCATTTCCATACCGATGAGAACAATCAATGACTGGTGTGTAATATATTTGGAAGTTAAAATATTACACAGTTGTCATGGTAGAAGATAGGATGCCCCTTTTAGTGTTTTCTATACTTGTCTTTACTTTGGTTTTATGACTCCTTAGCATTCCAGTGTATACTATAGAGCTATAAATTTAAGGTGAGGAAAATAACAAGGAATGTTTGCTTTTCAGAGTCATCCTTTTTGAACTTCCATGATTCAGACTGCGAACCCAAAGGATCGCCACCCTGTGACTCGTTGCTTTCCCTCAACACTGAAAAAATTCTGGTATGCATCTTCTATCATACCTTCTGTTTTTGTGACCTGAAGCATGATGATACTAACTCTAAATGGTGGAAGTCACCTCAAGTTATCAACTAAGAATTGGTTCAGTGTATATAAGATAAAGTTAGGTCATCTGGTATTTGCTCACACTGAATTATTATGACTTTTAAATTATATGGCTGAGCATTCTGGAATGCTCCAAAGAATAAAGGGAGCTCATGACTAAATTATATTTCTAGAAATCTTATGTATTTGAAGTATGATAGTATAATCTTATTTTCTAACTTCTGCTTGTGTGGGTATTTTTTACATAGCTATATTTTTATCAGAATCAACTAAACTGTATCAGAGACCTTACCATTCCAGGGATGACTATCTGGCACTATGTTTGCATTTGTCAATTCGTGTGAGCATGTATACTTCTCCTGCATAGCTGCCTCAGTGTAGAAGGATCTTCTTTTTATTTACACTTAACTTTATTTATGCTTAACTTTTCACATGAAACTTAGTTATTTTTTTCAGTGCCCAAAGTTAACACATTTTTTCTTCAGGCCTTTCCTTATACAACCACATACATATTGTTTGCATCTTGGATTAAAAATTTCCCTCATAGGGAAGCTGTGGTACATATACACAATGGAATACTACTCAGCAATAAAAAATGAAAAACTAGATGCTTTCATAGGAACATGGATGGAACTGGAAGGGATTATGCTCAGCGAAGTAAGTCAGAAGGCAAAAGAAAAATACCAGATGGTTCCTCCCCTAGGAGGAACATAAGGGAACCAAAGGAGGATCAAGGAAAGGAATAAGAACAATAATAATAATAATAACAACAAGAAAGACACAAAAACCAAAAATGAGGAGACAAGGACAAACTGGGGACACTTGGTGGGGAGGGAAGAGGAGAAGGGTTGAGGGCAGACGGGAGCACGGGGGACTGAGGTGATGGTGCACTGGTGAGATGGTGATGGGGAATACATGGGGATTACAATTGAAGTCAAATATATGTAAATTTAAAAAAAAATTAAAAAAAATTTCCCTGATAGGATATTCTCTCTTTTCCTAACAATGTCTTTTGCCTTTTCATGTAAGAATTACTAAAAATGGGTAGAAAAAAATCAAACTAGGGAATAATCAACTGATTTTACCTAGTGAGATGAGTACAGTTAACTTGTTATATTGAAAAACTTTTGAATTAGACTTGTCCAAACCCAGAATGTTCTGTTGTCTAAAGTAGTGAGTTGACAGTCACTGAAAACATTTAAGCAGAGATTGGACAATCCCACCTTTGGTAGGCAAGTGGATTCTTAGAGTTATGAGGAACTTCTCATTAATAGTGACTTAAGTATTTTCTACTAGTTACATTATTAGTTTGAAATTGTGCTATCTAGTAGCCTTTGGGAGAAAGTGCATAAAACTTTTTCCATAGGTTTAAAATATGGACGTCAGGCTCTTTATTCATTCATTCTCCAGATATTTATTTTGTATCTATAATGTGCTAGTACTGATGAGAAAAACTGATGAGACAGATAACCTCTGTCCCTGTGTGCTTTTGATTCCTACAATCACTAATCAAATAATTATACAAATAAACATATAAGTACAATTGTGCAAATCATAGGAAAGAAAAGCAGAGGGACAGTATCTCTTGAATGAGGGGGATGAGGTTAGACAACTTTCAGGAACTGAGATGTAAGAGGGATCTGAAGGACCGATTGGAGTTAGTTTACCAGCCATGTGGGTCTATGTGTTTAAATTTCCCTGATCGTAGCCCCTTACCACCATCCACATGTAGTATTGGGAATAGGAAAAATGATTTTTGATGAGGAATTAATTTGTTCATGCTATATTTTTTCTACCCACTTCTGTTAAGGTTTTATTTCTAACATAATAAAAACATTTTTAAATCATATATGCTATTCAATATACTCTTTTTTTTTTTAAAGATTTATTTATTTATGCATACAAGAACTGGAATACAGACCAGAGATGTGGGGGGTGAGAGGATCCACCAGAGGCAGAGTGGGGAACAGAACAGGCAGACAGACTGAAATACACTGCTGAGGAGAGCAGCGGGCAAGGCAGGAGAGGTCTGCCACACCATGTGGGTCCCCTCCCTGACCGGCAGCAGGGATCGAACTTGTGCTGCAGTGGCTGTGGTTTGCTCCATAGTGCGTTGCTTAACCCACTGCACCACCAGGGAGGCCCCTATTCAATATACTCTTAATGTTGCTTTGGAAATAATTTCTTTTTATGGGATTTCATTTCTGTTCACTCTCTCTGTATATAGATATCGCTCTCTCTCTCTCTCTCTCTTAGAGAGAGAGAGAGAGAGAGATATCTCCTCTCCCCATAGAGCTTGGCAAATGATTTGTATTATCAGACATGACTTGTCTGCAAAGCATGACAGAACTATTATTTTGTATGATGTGGACAGATACTTGTTTGTGAAATCATTCCAGTTAACTAAGCTAATTTATTTAGTTTGCTTTCCCTTAGTTTCCACTTTTGTGTTAACTCTTCTGCCAAACGTACATGTGTGTCTGTATGGACTCTTCATGAGCATTAAGTTAGGGTGCTTATGCTCATCACTTGCTGGACATTGTGCTATAGAATGTCTTGTTTACTTCACAGATTTTTCTGGTCATTTGTGGCATCATCTCTTAGAACTTGCACCTCTTATTTGTCAATTATTTTTAAGGTTTAAAAACTGTATTACCAAACCCCATTGGAGATCTGGTCTCCAGTCAAATCAGTAAAAGTGTAGAGGGACCTTTGAAGCAGTCAGCAAGATTAATTTTTTTTTTAAAAGATTTGTTTATTTATGCATACAAGCACTGGGGTACAGGCCAGAGGTGTGGGGGGGGGATGAGAGGATTCACCACAGACAGAGCAGGGAGCAGAACAGGCAGATCAATGGAGGTACACTGCTGAGGGGAGCAGCGGGCGAGGCAGGGGAGGTCTGCCACGCCATGTGGGTCCTCTCCCTGGCCAGCAGCAGGTATCCAACTCGTGCTGCAGTGGCTGTGGTTTGCCACATAGTGCGTTGCTTAACCCACTGTGCCACCAGGGAGGCCCCAGCAAGATTAATTTTTATGGAAGTAAAAGATACTTACTCCTGGTGCCTCCCTGGTGGCCTAGGGATTAAGTCTCAACACTCTCACTGCTGTGGTCTGAGTTTGATCCCTGACCAAGGAGTTATTCCACATATGGCGCAGCAGACCCTTCCTGTCTTGCCTACTGCTCTCCTTAGCAATATATTTCATTAGATTTGCCTGTTCCGCTCCCCACTCTGTCTATAGTGAATCCTTTCACATTCCTGCACCTTTGGCCTACACCCCAGTTCTTCTACACACACACACAAAGAAGATACTGACTCCTGAAAAAACAGGAGCTAATGATAAGGGGGAAAAGCAAATCAGTTATACCACAAACTGTGTCCTGAGGTACATAAATGATGTGACTTAAAGTGAATATTTTCTTCCATATAAATCAAATGTAGCTTTAATTTTTTTAAATACAGGCTTGCATTTTAAGTTTTCTCTTCATTTGTGATAAGCTGAAATGTATGTTTATTTGTTTTTATTTCAGAGCCAGGCCAAGTCTATTGCAGAGCAAAAGAGATTCCCGTTTGCTACTGATAATGACAGCACAAATGAAGAGTTAGGTGAGACTTGTACCAGGATATTCCTGTGGTATTTCCTAGAATTTATGCTTATATGCAGAGCAAATTGGCAGGGTGGTGAGGTAGAAAGAACACAGACTTGGCCTTGCCAGTATGAGTGGCATTCAGCTCTTGTGAGGGTCCTTCTTTGCATGTGTGTCATAAAGTAAAAGATTTGCATGGAATGGTTGATAGGGATTGTTACACCTCTGTGTATTGATGGGAATTAATAATTATGTTGATGAGTTGTTATGAGCTGTTATCATTCATCTAAATGTCATTTATTTGTATTTTGTCAAATATGAATAATGTAGAAATGAAAACAATAGAATCATACCTACTTTAAATTTCTGTGTAATAAAATGGCTAAATGAATAATGAATTTTACTCATGACACCAGTCATTTATTGGGCTGGGTCAAAAGAATGTGGGTGTAGAAAAATTGAATGAATTCAAATTCGCAAGTGGGTCATGCTGTTTGGCTTGTTCATGTCATGTTTTAAAAACAGGCTGGTTTCTCCAGTGTCTGTATGCTTTGGGTGTCTCCCTCACTGCCTCCTTAGCTTCATTTGAAGGAGTGAAATACTGGGTAGAGTATTGAGCATGCAGGTGGACAGACTTCACATTAAGCACATGCTCCCTTAAAGGGCTTGGTCACCTGAAGCACATGCAGAAAAATGTTTCTATTTGATTTTCAAATAATCATTTTATCCTTTCTGCAGGCACACACACTCCCCACTGAGACCAAGCTCTTATACTAACTCCTTTTCTCTGTTAGTGCAGGTAGTTAAGAGTTGACCCTTTGAAAGTATGAATTGCATTTTGGTGATAGTCTTTGAGTAGACATTGACACTTAGTTACCCTTTAATGCATCAGATCTTGGTCTTTCCTAAAGTCCTTGGATTCTGTTCAGCCAGGTATTCACTTATTAAATAATTAATTAAAGACCTGATGTGTGCCCGGCTGGCTCTACATTCTAAGAACATTTCAAATGGACTCTGCGATAGTGTAGACCCTGAGCTGGCTTAGGATTTTTTGTATATTAGTATTTTTTCTTGGTAAAACAACTTCTATCCACATGTATGGTGCGAGGAGATGTGGACTAGCTGGATAGTAATAATCTGTGAGAATTCCAACTATACCAGTTTTTTCTTTCTCTTTGAACTCTTAACAACAAAATATAGATCTGTGTCTTATTTTTATTTGTGCAACATTTGGATTAGAGTTTTTTTTAGAATGGGTGCTGTGGGGTTATTCTCCAAAAAATATTTGCTTTTAAATGGAATGATTTGGGAGCTACATTTGATTTTAATTTGAGTGGAATTCAGCAGCCAAACCATGGGCAACATTCAGTATTGATCTCCTACAGCTGTTATTTCTTCCTGCATTCAAAAAGTACAAGTTTGTTTTAAGCCCCTGATGATCTAATCATAAAGGAATCCAAACCATTTTGCAGTCCAGCCCAAAGCAGAGCAGTTTTGGTACAGCCTTGATTGGTATAGCCTTGATTTATTTCAGTGTGTGTTGGTTAGAAGGGTAGGACCCAGAGCCAGTCAGCCAGGTTCCTTTGTCTCACTGAATGCATGTTGTTTTTGGATGGTTTGTTTAACAGCTGCTTCATTTCCTTATTTGAAAATGGGGATAATAATTGTAACTTCCTTCTTGCAATAAATGAGTTAATATGTTTGAATGATTAGGTCTGTGCCTGGCATATATTAAGAGTACAATACATGTAATTATTATGTTGGTCTTTTTACAGTTAATGATCCTGGACCTTTCCAAAGATATCTCTGCTTATCAGATACAGTTGTCTGAATAGTATCCATTCTTATTATTCTGGATATGTATTTGAACTTAATTTTTCTTTCTGAAGAAAAAATTAGATTAAAAACAGTCCACTTTTTATTTTGAAGAATGCTCACAAAAACTTTTTAGTATTATTATGATAATGAATGTTTTTGAACTTTTCTTGGGTTATTTATAGGTAGTTTAAGTCTCTGCATTTAGTATTTCTATTGTGTTTATATTTTTAACTACTGTTACTTATCAGGAACTTTAAACTTTATTGACAATAAAAATTTCGTTGCCCATCTTCAGAATACCAATTAAGTCCTAGAATTAAAGGGTTACAATAAAACTTTTTTTGCAAAGAAATATGATCAAAATAATATAATGTTGAGTGAGACAGTTTTTTTTTTCAGGGATACTTGGGGATTTAGAGGATTATGGCAAATACAGATTTGAATATGATCTAGACTATTAAAATCTGTTGTCAAGTAAAAAGTTTAGTGAAAATATTGCCATATTTTAATAACTAACATCACTAACTTAAAAATAACACCTGAACAATTTGATCAAATATAATTTATTCACTTTTAGTATATATTTTTAGTATTGTTTTGACTATTGTTTAAACAGAAGAGGTAGGAAAAGGGCTACCATTGCATTATAGTGATGAGAATTATCTACAATTATGCATTGTATTAATAACATATATATTAATTTGAACCTCTTTTTATTCTTATTAGGTAATTGGCAGTAAATTCAGCAACCCCAGGAATAGAGATTTATGGTGCTATTTGGTTATTTTTTTTTTTTTTGAAAGATTTATTTATTCATGCGTACAAGCACTGGGGTACAGGCCAGAGGTGTGGGGGGGGGGTGAGAGGATTCACCACAGAGAGCGGGAGCAGAATAGGCAGATCAACAGAAGTACACTGCTGAGGGGAGCAGCGGGCACAGCAGGAGAGGTCTGCCGCGCCATGTGGGTCCCCTCCCTGGCCGGCAGCAGGGATCGAACTCGTGCTGCAGTGGCTGCGGTTTTGCTTCATAGTGTGTTGCTTAACCCACTGCGCCACCGGGGAGGCCCCCCTTAATTGATTTTTGTATGCTGAACTATCCTTGTGTCCTTGAAATAAATCATTTTGATACATTGTTGGATTTGGTTTGCTAAGATTTTATTGAGGATTTTTGCTTCTGTGTTCATTAGGAAAATTGGTCTATAGTGTTCTTTTTGTGTGTGTTTTTGTTTGGTTTTGGTATTAGTATGTTGTTGGCCTCATAAATGCATTTGGTATTTTTCCTTCTTTCTCAATTTTTTAAAAGGGTTTTCGTAGATAGGCATTAGTTCTTCTTTGACTGGTCAGACTCGTTTGTGAAACCATCTGGTCTGTTTTGGGAGGGTTTTGATTACAGTTTCAGTTTTACTGCTTATAGTTGGTTCATTTAAGTTTTCTATTTCTTCTTTGCTCAGTTTTGGGTGATTCTATAGTTTTAAGAATTTGTCAATTTCATCTAGATTGTTGAACTTGTTTGCATATAAATGTTCATAGTAATCTCTATCTTCTGGATGTCTACTGTGTCTGTTGTAATTGGGTTTACTTTTAATATCATTTATATTTTAAGTTATTATACAATGAACCAATTTAAAATTAAAACATCAACAAAATCAAACATGACAAATAATTTAATGGTAAAATATATCCTGTATACTAGAATGTCTTGTGGTTTTTATCCATTTTCTAGTTGTATATTTGGTTATTTTTTATAAGTTTCACAGTAAAATCACATTGCCATGTTTTGTGTATATTATTCAGACTTGTTACTAACTCTTTCAATATATAGATAGAGAATATTATAAAAGGTTACTTGGTATTTGAAAGGCCTAGAAACAGTGAGTGATAGGCTTAGAACAAGATAATTAGTTCTTATAAGCCTTATGGGCAGATATTTTATAGATGACTTTAATAATTTAAATCTAGATGAACCTGAAGATTGATTAGCAAGTACTGAGTGGTAGAAGAATTAAGTTACATCTTTTTAACTTCTAGATTTTCTTTAACTGCTTCTGGTCCTAGGAGTTGTCTTTTATATTTAGTAAAGAATTTAGTTACTGATTTCAGTCTGAGAGCCCTTATTCTTTCCTTTAATGTTTCTGTATTTTGTTTCCTAGCTATTGCTTATGTGTTGATTGGCAGTGGTCTCTATGATGAAGCAATAAGACATTTTTCCACAATGCTTCAGGTAATTATTTTTTTTTCATTATGCGATTTGCTTATAGTTATGGTAAAAATGTGGATTTTTGCATAATGTGCTGCAGTAAAATAAAACATTTATTTTAAGATTAGGCAAGAAAGTGAAGGAAATCAACCCTGGCTGAACACATTCTTGGTGCAGGGTTATGCCATGTTCTCATGTAATTTTGCAGTATTACTTTATGTTAAATGAGAACATATCAAAGAGATCAAGTATATTGCTCCACGGTCTCCTGACTATCATGTGGCAGAGATGGGATTCAATGTAAGTTAAAAAAAAGACAAAACAAAAATTAGCATTAGTTTATTTTTCTAAGATGTTACCGTCCATGAGATGTAGACACTAGAAATCTTGGAATTATAGATGACTACTTTCTTTGCAGGAGTTGATTTTCACAGTTTACTTAAGTTCTATTCACGGATTTGTTTCTCACTTTAAAGTATAATTATGACAATTTTTAAAATGGAAGCCTTTATTGATTGATGACTGTTAAAATCTGGTTAAGATGAAAGGTTAAATATACAAGTACCAGAGTTGTGAAGAGACCCCTAATGCTGCCTAATATTATTGACATATATCTCCTATTAGTGTTGAAATGTATGCTTATAGATGCTTGGCTGTATCCACATTGATATGTTTGCCTAGTAGAGTACAGTGAAGAAAACGTGGACTTTAGAAATACTCAAGTTCTAATGCAATCTGCTGTTTACCAGTAAGTTACTAAACCTCCTGGATTCTGGGACAATAATGATTGACAGATTCTTGTTAGATTTAAGTTAAATGTACAGTAGTACCCAGTGCTGGACACATTATAAGTGTTCAGTAAATTTTAGTTACTCAAAGCACCATTCTGGCATATTTGCCCATGAGACCCAACAAATAGTTTACAATTAATAATTTTAAAATTAACAGAAATTTTTATTCTGTTTTCTTCTCTCTTTTATATAGGTTTAATGATGTTGGTAATTCTTTGTTCTCAAAAAATTGATGAGATCTTTTTAGATATGTTTTAAAGTGCTCAGATCCAAGTAGCTATGTGTTTGTAGTGGCATAAGAGTGTTTATTGGAGTTTTAAGTACATTGATACAGGTTTAAAAATCACCTTTCTGTTCAATGCTGGAATATTAGTAAACGTAAAAAAATACTTTTACACAAAATTTTAAACACTTGACCCTTGCTTGAAAGGGAGGTTTTGATGATTTATAGGAGTGTGTGTCAGTTAATTTATGGTAACCAACAGCAGAAAATTGTACAAGTATGCAGATGTTTATCAGTTTTTTCCTATTGAAAAATATTATTGACATTGTAGTTGAAAGTAATATAACAATGTTAACAAAGTTACTTAATTATTAAAATTTTTTGTTTATGACCTCAAAGTATGCATTTGTATTCTATAATCTGAATTACATGTACTGTTTTGTATTACTTTTTCACCTAATTTTATCCAATAAATGTCATTTCTCTTCAATCATATTTTGATGATATCAGTATGCCTTTGTGTCATCCATTTGTTGTTGTAAAACATATTTCTTATGTAGTGGTATTTGGAACATAGATCAGAATGTCTTTTTATGCCAATAAATAATATTAAAATTTGATATGCATTTTCATCAGTCTGTGCTACAATGGGTTGCTTTTGAATGGGAAGTTTTTCTTTGAGAATGTGTGGATTATGAGGTTGAACTGGATTTCTGTTGATTTGAGCTGATTTGATGGAGTAGAAATGTAAAGAATGGGTGAGCAGGAAAAAGTTGAAATACTGCTGGTCAAAAGAAGAACTGTGTGCTCACTTGTAACATATTTTTATGTGCAACAAGAGTGCCTTCAGCTTTCCTGTGGGTGCTTTTCTTGATGATGTGTCTCTTCTTACCCTATGTTTTTGTGTTTCCCAGTCTTTTTCACATTGTGACTCATGTGGAAAATTGTATTTATAAGACACACTGGCATGATTGAAAGGAGCAAATTTAGAGGCATCCTGATAGAGTGCAGTGAAAGTTTGTCATATTTTCTTTGTATTACATGAGTATAGTAAATACAAAAATAAATGATAAAATTCTTTTCAAAAATTTTAAAGAGAAGTTTGGTCCTGCTTTTTTTGGACAGAACATTTCAATATTAGGACTTATATTTGAAATTGATGCATACAATTCCTATTAAAGAGGTTTTCACTTCTTTCTTCAAATGCTAGATCGCTAATCTTACCAAGAAACTGTACAAGTAGGTGGTAGCAAGTATCCAATGAATAGTTATTACTTTTTTCCAGTTGACTAAAACTCCTTTTTCAATGTGAATCAAAATTTACATAAATCAACTTTATATTTTATTTTTAAAGTATTCTTTAAATTTGTTGACTCTTCCTTTTATTAGCAAATGCAATGATAATATTTCTCACAGCAGTACAATTAATCCTTAGTCCAACAACACTATTTCCTACCCAGTATTTTAGAAGAGTGGGGAAGCGTTTCTGCAAGCTTGCAGTGATGTCGACATCTCTCCTGCCTTTTACTTATCAGGTTAAAACTGAGCTACATGTCACTGGGGAATTACATTTTGTCAGTATGTGCTAATAGATATTAGTACTTGTTCTTTGAGGGGCCTTCCAAACACTCCCATGCTCTGAATTTTTAAGACAATAAATGTCCTTTTAAATCTGCACAGTGACAGGGCCTCCCTGGTGGCACAAGGGGTTAAGTCTCAGCACTAAGAAGCTATTGGCAGCATGAGTTCTGTTCCTGGCCAGGGAGCTAACCCACATGCACAGCAGACCTCTCCTGTCTCTCCTGCTGCTCCCCTCAGCAGTGTATGTTAGTATATCTGCTTGTTCTGTCCCCAGTCATTCTCTGGTGGATCCTCTCAGGCCCTGCGTCTCTGGCCTACACCCCTGTTCTTGTATGCATAAATAAAAAAAAAAAATTCTTGTTCACAGTGATGATTGTTCCCACCCAACCCTTTGGGTGTTCTGAGTTAACTTTTGACATAACTTTCGTTTGGACAGCCTGGAACTCCAGTGTGAAGCAGCAGAGCATGGACTCTGATTCTCTTCATAGGAAGCTGTAAACAAATGGGAACATGGGGGCTCAGAGTTTTTAACTAGACCACCCATTTTAATAAGATCATTGAGTGTTAAATTTGGATCTATGCATGTGGGCTACTTAAACACCAGAATGGCCTTTTAATGTAAAGCTTTTATATATTCCTGTTGTCTTAGATGATGTCTAAGTCGGTCAAGCATTTTATGAGAGAGTACCATAGTCTTTGCTGTTTCAAAGTATTCATTTGAATATTTATCCAAATATAGTTTGTTTAGTACATCTATAAAGAAAAAATGCTCCTCGAGCACTAGGGGTCTGAGAACAATTTCTAGGCTTAAGAGATGTGTTGTCTAAATTGTGAAAACTCCTGACTTTATATGTTTGTGAATTAGTGTTATCTCTAAATAAGTGTTCTTCCCCATTTGTCAGTGGATCTGCATTGATGAGACTATTTATGAAAAGTGGAACCATTTCTTGATTTATGTTCTTCTTTGGTCCTTGCTCATGCAGGGCTGGGTAACATAAATGCTGCAATAGTTTTATGAGGTGATTAGACTTTGCTATTAACTGTGTGACCTTGAACTCATGTGGTCCTGATCTGATTACAGTAGAATCAAATTCATAAAATAACTTTGTTTATTTTACATTATATAAAATGTAAAACATTCCTCTGCATGTGATTTTGTTAACATGTTTATATAAGTATGTATGTTTGTCCACCACTTTGGCAAAATTTAATCCTCATTATGTTGTTGTGTAGTCACTTTTTGCCTCATTTGTCTTTGACCCCGTTTTTTTTGAGTTTTAATGAAAAAGCCAAACTTGTGGAAAAATAAATATTTGTAAAATTTAAATTCATTATATAACTAATACTGAGGATAGTATATTAGACCCTCTTGGATTTCAAAAAGTTGGTATTTTGAGAATTGACACATCTAAGTGGACATGACTATCTTATTCTAGGATTTTGCATTTGCCTAACATAAGTAATGTTGAAAGGTTAAAATATTTTCATTTAAAATTTTGAAAACTTTATAAAATATAAACATTATTAAATTTGTATTTTCAAAAATTACTTTGAAATTTGATATTCTGAGCCCAATTTGTTTTTAGAAATAAGCATCTTTGTTTGAAAAACTAATTCAGTATGACATTTTATAAAGAATTTTGACTTATTATTGAACATCCGAAGGCAATGATATATAAAGTATTAGAATATGTTATTTAAATTTAGGAACCATTAATACTAGGCTGTAATTGTGATAATGACCTTAATTATATATATTTTTCTATGCTGTTGGGAAAAAATTCTATGTGTAATTTAGAATTGAATTTAAAATTGAAAAGAGAAAAATCTAAATGTGTACATCTGTAAGATATTTAGATTTTCTCTATTCACTTTTTATAATTTTTTATGCTACTATATTGAGGATTTGTAGTAACTGTGGTTGTTGCCATATCATAGTATAGGCTAGTATTAAGGGTTCCAAAATTTGATTACTTTCTAAAAACTGATACAGTTTTATCTACCATTGGCATTACTGGGAATTACATTCCAGCTGTGATCAAGAACAGACCAGGGGATGACTTGGGAAAGGATGGGGAGACCACATGTGGGACCACTATAGTCATTGCTGCTAGTGGTGGCCACATGTAAAGTTCTAGGAGCCCAAATAATGACCAAATTCAGGGAGTTGTCAGTGTTCAAATATTTCTATTGCTTTTAATTTTTGAATGGCTGTTCTTAAAATAGATTTAAACATTTTTATTATTATTAAACTGTTATAACTATGATTGCTGGTGGCTCATCATCAGCTGTTCACCCTGGCACATCTGTCATACAGCTTTACTATACTGAACCATGAATCTTGCCTTATTCTTCCATCACTCCACCTCATTGTTTCTAGCCATGTCATCTTGCCTGCTTCATCTATGAGAAGAATAGACCCCGGAGAAGCAGCTTTCATCTAATAGTCTTTAATACTCATTACTATTTTCTTAACTGTCTAACATGTGGTCAGTATTTGTTGCCATGTTTTAAGGCTCATTATGTTCAAGGCTCTGTGCTAGATGCTACAAAACCCTAAATGAAAAGACCATGACCCTAAGAATATTGTTTCCAGTGGGAAAACAGCTATTTAGTAAGAGAATTTAATGGAATTATGCCATGTGCACTTGGATGTCTGAAAGGCATCTTCAACTCAGAGATTCTAGTTGACCACCTGCTTCCCCTAGTTCTTGCACAAATGCCCTCCACAACTGAGAAACAATTCCTAGTCAGATTCCAGTGTTGCCTAGCTTAGTGAATGGCATGCCCTTCCATTTGATTACAAGTGGTCACGTGCTCCACATCTGTGTGCTCCTTATTTCAGCACCAAATCTGTATACCTCCAAATTATCTAGTACATGTATCTGCTTCTCCTGGCTCTCTTCAAATCATCTGTCAGAACACACAGTCATCATTTACTGGTCTTTCTTCTCGTATCTTCTACTTACAAATGAATACAACTTATGTACATATTCTTATTGCTTCTTAAACTTATTAAACATATTTTTTGCTGTTGCTTTTAGGTTAAAGATAAGAATTTTTAATAAGGTCCCTGCTTATCTCTTCAGCCTCATCTTGGAACAGATGACATGTTCCTGTTTCCCTTGGGATCTTTGAACAGTCTGCTCCCTCAAGCTGGACCAACTACTCTGGCATTTTCCCACCCCCAACATATCTTAACCTAGGTATCTCTTCCTTAGGGAATCCTCCCTTAACCTTGTCTAGGTCTTCATGCATTTTTCTCAAAGCACCATTTACTACTGCACTGAATGAGTCATTGGCTATGTATCAAGAAGGCAAGAAAGAACCTTTGTCTTCTGTGTTGGCTTTTCATTTAATATGGTATCCCTATCATGGAACTGGATGTGGCTAGTAGTAGATTCTGGGTTGAATTTGTTGAATGTATGACTGTCATTCACATAACAGGTAGTAGGAACAGAAGAGAAGGAGCATATTCATTGTCCAGGGGAGTTTGGAAGGAATTAGTGTTTCAGTTGAGACTTAAAGGTTTGAAGGACTTTCTCGAGCAAAGAGGCTATGGAGGGGTATTTGAGGTAAAGGGAATAACATTTGCAAATGCATTGAGCTTTAGGAGAGTAGGGAACTGTCAAGTCATTTGGATTATTCTAGAGTATGAATTGTTAGTGGGAGAGTAGAAGGAGATGAGGCTGAACATAAGACAGGAGAATGATTACATTATCTGCAAAGGCATTTAGATATTACCACATTGTTTTCAAATTGTTAGTTGCTACTCTTTAGTAGGTCCTGAAATTAATTGGTGAGTTAGGACTAGAACTTTTCAAAAATGAAATATATTAAACTAGAAAATATCAAAGTATCCTGTATATAATAATGCTAGATATGACATAGTAAAACTCATTTCTGATGTGTGTGTATGGTATGTGTATGAGTGTGTGTACTAGGTTACAGAACAAAATAAACTTCTTACTATGGGTTAGAGAGTGAAGAAAGCATGTTTGAATGTCACTCATAAGGGTTGAGGAGCCATTGTAGAATATCAGCCAGGGAGTGACACCATCAGACTATACTGTTAGGTAACTTAGTGTGGGCCTGGAGAATAGGTGAGAAGAAACAGGATAATGGTTAAGCAATCACAGTAGCCAAAGTGAGATACAGCAATGGCTGATGGATCAGGAGGGAGAGACACCAGATATATTCAGTAAGTGAAATTGCCAGGATTTCTTTCATGTTTGGGAAGATGAGGATGACTCCAAGAGTAGAGTTGTGTCAGTAGAATAACTTTTTACTTACCTATCCCTTTTTCTAACTTTCCTCTTGGTCACCTGGTGTAAAATTTTACGCAATTATAGGAGAAAAGCTTGGATAGTGTATTTTGATACACTAGGAATCTGAGTAGTTTTTCCTCTCACTGGAGACTGTTACTGGGAATGAGCTATTGCATCCTCCCAGCATGGTTGAGATTCTGTTCTGTTCTTTTTCTATCTTCTAGCAGGCATTAGCCCTATTGAAAAATATGAAGACAGTGTTAATGGATAATTTTAGGAAATTTTAAGTAGGAAAAATTTTTCCTGCTCTATCCCTCCCTATGTACCCATATTTCTCTCCCTCCAAACTACTTGCTCTGCCTTTAAGCCAGGAAGGATATTTAAAAATGTTTAAAGTATTATCTCTGAGTGGCAGGATTATATAGTATACTTCCCTTTTCTTGGTGCTTTTTGTTTCCTAAATTTTCCATAATTTATAATAAGTTTTCTATTTATGTGAACATTTTCATTTATGATAAAATTTAAATATAGTTTTTCATAATACATATTGTGATGATTTTTTCCTAATTATAAGTATACATACATGTTTGATTTAAACAATTAAAAGGAATACAGTAGTTTATTAAGTAGAATGGTAATGTATGTAATAATTATATTCTCCAGAAAAAAAATTGCTGTTAGTATTTTGGAGAGTATTTTTCAGGGTACTTCCTGACCCGTACATTCATACATAGATATTATTTATGAGTAACTTCATTTCTCTGTAATTCTGTAACTTGTACTTTTTTTCACTTAACATATAGCATGAACAACCTTTCATGCCAGTTACATATAATTTGTAAATCACTAATCCAGAACTATATGGAGCTAGGGAGGTGACTTAAATGAGTAAAGTGAATCGACATAATGTAGAAGTGGAGTGTGGGCTTGGAGTGAGCTGATGGGCATACACGCCACATCTCATGGGTCAACTCTCCTATAGTTTTGCCACACGAGAATGCCAGAATATGGTCCTCTCTTGTAGATCTTTTGATTTTACAAGAGAAACTAAAAATAGTATCATTTACTTGTTCTTTTTCAGCAGCAACAGGGGACACCTTATCTCAGTTTTGAAACAGATCAATAGATTAGTCTTTAAAATGCCTTGTCTGGTCCAGCTCAGTTAAATTATTCAGCAGTGTCAAGACTTTCACCTAGGACTTTGTAGCCAGAGGCTGTTTATAGTGAACAATTCAGAGAGGAAGAAAAAATTGCAGAGGTTAAATGTAGAGAAGAGTGATTTTACTCTGTAAGGGTAAAGGTCAGTTCACATCACTGACCTGTGTGTAGAGATGAGAGTGGGAGCAGCAGAAGCTCTGTCCTGGGGCCTTCAGAGGTATTAATTAGTTCATCTGAGAGAAGACTGTAGAAAGGATCTGAGTTTTAATTCTGACCCACTAGTATAAAAGACTGTATAGCTTGGTGGTGCAAAGGGTTAAGTCTCAGCACTCTGAAGCTGGCCATAGCCACTGCAGCAGAAGTTCGATCCCTGGCCAGGGAGGCCATCTGGCATAGCAGACCTCTCCTGTCTCTCCTGCTGCTCCCCTGAGCAGTGTATTTCAGTTAGTCTGCCTGTCTCCTCCCCACTCTGTCTCTGGTGAATCCTCTCACCCCCACCTCTGGCCTACACCCCAGCTCTTGTATGCATAAGTAAATAAATCTAAAAGACTATATTAATACCTGACAGATTGTGGAGCTGATTTATTTCTTGTTCCTCTTTTTGCTGGCACTGGGGGGTTTTCCTTTTTCCAGTTTATTTCATGATTATATGGAAAGGGACAAACATAGTAGAAACATTACCCAATCTTTCACTCACATCTGTTTACTTTTGAGTCTTTACTTTCTCTGTAAGACATGATTCCTGGTACTGCTGTTGAGAGGATTACATTTTAAATAAGACAATGGCATGAAAGAAATTAGCACAGAGCTTAGTGATATCGTTTCACTATTTTTTAATGCAAAACTCATTTGTTTTAGAATATAGACTTTTGGTTGGGGACTGTGGATTGGCTTATGAATGGTGGTAGCATAAAGAAGTAGAGCTGTCACTTGTGGCTTTAACATACTTTAAGCAGAAATTGATTTTTTTTTTTTTTTTTGTTTATAGTTTTTGACGTGTCTCTGTTTTGGTCTGACTAGGAGGAGCCTGATCTGGTTAGTGCAATTTATGGCCGAGGGATAGCCTATGGAAAGAAGGGACTACATGTGAGTATTGGAATAGTTACGCTTGCCATAGTGCCTACATGACCTGACATGGACCAGGGTACTGGTAGAAGCTCTCACTGTTCCTTGAGCTCTGATGGAACATCCAGTGATGTTGCTCCAGTTCACGATGAGAAAATGGCAATTGAGGATATACTCAAGGTCAAATAGCTAGGGTGGGGGACTGGAAATTTCAAATCAGGTCTTCTGAAGCCAATTTGCCATGTTTTCTGCTTCAAACAGACAGCCTTTGCCAGGCAAAATTTTATTTTGTGATGAACTGGACATAGACCAAGTAAAGCATGAGACTTTGACTGAATTCCTAGGACATACTCATTGGTAAAGGGGAGACTAGGAATCAGCACAGTGGGACTTAGATTTTGAGTTCCTTTCACACTTTTAAAGGTTAGATAAATGAACAATGTTTTTGTAAATTATATTTTTATTTGTTATATATTATATTTTCTCTAGTTATATTTTTGTAGCTGTGATCAAATTATTACCCTTATTTCTCTGAGAACTGCATGAAGATTTATGCAAACAAAGGCTCCATTGTATAAAAATGAAGTTTTCCTAAGATTATATAGTAAATGATTAAATAGTCTAAGATTCAGGTATCCAATATTTAGCATAGTACATTATATGTAAACTTCCTGATCTTATTGTAATGAAATTATAATTTGAAGGAGAAACCTCACTTTGGTATCTTTGACCATCAAAAGAACTGTACTAAATGTTTGTATACTTCTGAGACATACAGGACTGAAAAGAAACTGAAGTTTGTGACTAAAGTAGACATTTAGGAAGGAGACAATGTTGCTTTCATCATTTATTGAACAGCATCAGTAAGTGACTGAAGTTGTCCTGATAAAAGTCAGATGTAAACTGTTTCTTCCTAATTCTCACCTCTTAATTTTACATCTTGACCAGAAACTTGTTTGTATTTTCAATGTGAAAGTAACATACTCATATATTTTTAATGCACAAGTAATTGCAAATATTAAAGAGAACTTGTGTAGACCTTCTAAAATGTAGAAATACGGGTTTGTAGATTTTGATAGGCACTGATTGAACCACTCTCTTTTGCTGCATTGTTACCAGTCAGTATCATTTCAATTGCTGGTATCCACATATCTGTCCCTTAAAATTTGTTGATTCAGCGTTTAAATAGGTTAAATTTAGAAAATATCCTTTATCTCTGGAGCTTATAGATAGCCAGGTCCAACTTACTATTTATGAGTAGATAGACAGGTAAATTTAATAAATAGGATATAATGTATTTAACTTGGCAGATCTCTTATACAGAAACTACGTTCGTATTTCTAAAAAAGTAGTTATATTATGAGTAAATTATTAGTTTTTTCAGAAAATCTATTCAACATGGTTTTGAATAACAGTATATCTCATACTAAGCTAATGCCTTTTCAAGGACATTAAGAATGCTGAACTTGCTCTGTTTGAACTGAGCCGAGTAATTACCTTGGAACCAGATCGTCCAGAGGTATTTGAGCAGCGTGCAGAAGTGAGTGTGGTTTTCTTTTTCCCTCTGTCATAATTGGATTAGTTAAATCTCAGATTTTTTTCCAATTATTTTATGACTTGTAAATTTTAAAACTCCCTTATCCTGTTGTGTTTTCCTCCATAGGTACTAAATGCCTTTAAACATGGTTGAAATTACTAGAGTGATACTCCTAATTTAATAGTAATGTAATCATAAGATATCACATGCACTACTACTATCAATGTTATAGAAAAATATATCACTCGGGTAGTTATCATATGACATACTTTAGCAAAATGTAGTATGACTATATGGTAAAATGCAAATCATAGACAAATGTGTGTATGTGTGTGTATGCTTATGTGTGTATATATGTATGCATGTGTGCATATAATTCTTATGAAACATACCTACCAATGTCAGGATGACTGTAACCAGAATTTGATTAAACTTGTGACTTGAGGTGGAGAGAGAGAGGTAACATGGTGAAAATACCAGGTCATACTTATAAGAGTAGACGCTGAGAGAAGATGCTTCTTCAGCAACAGGAAGCCATGGTCTGCTGGAGTTCTGGGAGAGGTGGGCCAGTGGGTAGGGCATTGGGAGTGTTTGCAGAGGCCTCACTGAGTTGATGATAACTGTTTTCAGGGTAAGGGAAGATGGGTGTGCAAAGGCACTCTTTTTAATGTTTTTAAATGTAATGTGTTCATTTTACTATTTCCACAAAATAGTACTAAATTACCCATGTTTCATGCTGTATTTATTTTACAGAACATTTAACCCATGTTAAATGCTGTAGAATTTAATGTTAATATATTCCATATGAATAAAACTTAGCTTTCAATCATGTAATCTGCAAGATTTCATAGTTGAACTGAAGGAAAAAAATTGATATTTTTTTCTCTTTGAAAAAAACTTGACAGTTAAAGGCAGCATTAAGTGTTTTAGTGATTTAAAAACTGCATTTGTAATATTTTTGTTTCCAGAATAGTAATGTGTTATAGTACAGTTTCTTAAAGTGAATTTCATGTTACACTGGGGATTTGATTTTCTGAATAAAATTCTCAGTAATGATATAATTCATTATCTCTTGTCTATTTTGGAGTGTAATTGTATAAGGGTTAAATGATTGTAATTTGTTCTGCACTGCCTAAGAGTGGTCTTTAACGTGAGCATTTGGTCGCTGATTTGTGATCCCCTGTGCCAGGGAAGGGATGCTGATGCTTTTTCCGCTATTATTTTGATGTTATATTAAAATGTTATGATACAGCATGGATTTAATTACATGTACTTAAACTTGCTTAGCAGAATTTTAAAAATTGTATGTCTAACTAAAACCTAATTGTGTATCCAAAAATGATAATGGTAATCCGAAAAGTAATTTTCCGTTGCCTTAGAAATATATAGTACTAGTCTTCTTTTGAGTTTATTGGGCAAAATGTCATTATATGAGTGACTTTTTTCAGCTAAATTTTAGTATATCATGTATATGTGTCAGAAATTATTTTATGGGTAATCTTCACTTGCATACTTTCTCAAATAGTCAATTTAATGGACATAATTTAATCTATTTTAGTTACTTGGGTCATCATGCATATTCTTATTGTACCCAGGGTATGATAATTCAGTTATATAACTAAGAGATAGTAACTTGAGTAGGGATGTTTTCACCCCCAAATATAATCCTATCATATGTGTTTTTTTTAATTCTCAGGCCTGCATTTTATTTTTTTCTCTGCTCCCTGTATCCCCATTCCTGTCACGAGTGCTGTGCCTCCCTGGGTCCTCTTGGCTGGTTTTGCAGAGTAGGAAGCCAGTCAGTAAAATTTGATAGCCATGTCCTACATTAAAGGAACACAAACTCAAATTTAAGACTTTTGGTCAGGATAAAATGCTTGAGGTTAACTGTGTGAACACTGATAACCATTTTGGATCCTCTTACTGGGTCCTCTTGGGTCCTCTTGGCTGGTTTTGCAGAGTAGGAAGCCAGTCAGTAAAATTTGATAGCCATGTCCTACATTAAAGGAACACAAACTCAAATTTAAGACTTTTGGTCAGGATAAAATGCTTGAGGTTAACTGTGTGAACACTGATAACCATTTTGGATCCTCTTACATCTTTTTGGTGTACTGTAGCAATCTGAATTGTCTTCTCTACTCTGTTGCCTGAACATAAACTGATTGCTGGATCAGAAAAGCTTTCCAAATAGGCTTACAGATTTTTTTTTTCACCTACTTTGCATATCATGACTGATGAGTTAAGAATTATTAATGCAAAAGGACTTATGAAACATCTGCAATCCTAGATATTGTCATTTAGCACTTATCACCAAGGGGACATAGCTAAGGATCATAGAGGACTCAGATCTGTGTCCAACACTTTCTCTATTTTAATGATTCAAAGATTAATGGTTTCAAACTAGTTATGGCATGCCAAATTTTGATTTGAAAGATAAATGATAGGCTGAGGAAAAGCAACTTCTGTTATAACCCAGAATGCAGAACAATGAAAAGGCAGTAGCTACAGTCATAGTTCATCCATCTCCTCTTTGGCTGGAGAAAGACTAGCGACCCTTCAGTTTGTTGACTTTGAGCCTCACGGCATGGTGTTTGGGGGTCAAGGAATCTAGTCTTCTGAGAGTAAAATTGTGATTGGACTATAGTAAAGTGGAATTGAAGTGAAAGAATATCGGCAGTTTAATATTGATCATTGAAATTTTTCTTCCCTAATTATATTTTTGGATTTATAGATTCTGTCCCCTTTGGGAAGAATTAATGAAGCAGTGAATGATCTCACTAAAGCTATTCAGCTTCAACCTTCAGCACGGCTGTACAGACATCGGGGGACGCTCTACTTCATATCAGAGGTGAGTTCTTTGTGCCTCAGAACATTTCCTTTCATGATTATTAAAGATTTTGCTTTACTTTTTACTTCAGAAAAAAGCTTCTATTGGGGCTGTTTTAAGAATATAAGACAGGTATAGTAGTGTTTTCTTTAGATGAAACTGAATCCAGTGGAGAAATATTAATTATTGGGAACTCATTTTCTTGCTTGAACTGTAAGCAATAACTATATCTGAACTAGAAGAAGAGACAAAGAGAGAAGAAAAATTTGATTCCTAGATAATATTTTAACCTTTCTCGTAAATGTGGATGTAGAGAAGCAGGAGTGCATGTTAGCAATGTGATTATGAAACTGAGACATACAATTTAAATCTCTCAGTATCACAACCCAAGAACCATATCCTGAGTTAACATGATCTCCCAGACTCTACCCTCTCAATGTAAATGCCCTGTATCGAACAAGATTATTTTTTATCATCATAGTAGAATTTACGAACGTCACAGTTATTTTTGTAGGTTTACAGTAATTTTAATAGCAATTTTCCAAGAGTAAATACATCTTTAAAATCCCAGCACAACACATAATTATTTTAGAAGTATTCAGAATAACACTTCTGTATAATATATAAAGCTCTTGTTCAGAAAATAATTTGTCAAGCTTCTCTAAAAGATTGTGACTTTATTAGTGTGGAAAATAATAATCCTCTTGTACTTGAAACAGTATGCTTGCATTAAGCCTTTGTGAGTTTTTCCTATCTTCTAGGAAAATCAACTATTTCAGCAAGCAGGTATAAGTATTTATCTAATATTTATGATCATGAAATGTTTCCTTTAAAGCAAGCCCAAAATGGCATGGAATGAATTGGGATTTTTTTTTTTTTTCTCTACCAGTCAAAAGTAGTAAATGTTGAAATAGCTAATGAATACTACTTCATTTTTTTTCCACTTTCCTTTTTGTAG
The DNA here is from genome assembly GCA_019455555.1 of Galemys pyrenaicus. Lineage (NCBI taxonomy): Eukaryota > Metazoa > Chordata > Mammalia > Eulipotyphla > Talpidae > Galemys > Galemys pyrenaicus. Next base: position 5,013,631 of record JAGFMF010011673.1, read on the forward strand.
GACTATGCAACAGCCCATGAAGATTTTCAGCAGTCCTTAGAATTGAACAAAAACCAGCCTATAGCTATGCTATACAAAGGTTTAACTTTCTTTCACAGAGGACTTTTAAAGGTGAAAGTGCTGTGTACAGTATAATGACTTTGCTTTCTTTTGTGGGAAGAAGTTAATGGGATTTCAATGGACATGTTTGTCTATCCAGTTGGTTTATTTAATAGTAAGTAGTTTGAATCAACGTATTTATTGAGCTCCTACTAGTTGGTAGGTACTTGGAGGAAGGTACAAAATGGGAGAGAATAAAAGCCTGTAAGAGGGAGAAGTAATAATTTACATTCATAAAGGATGCAGTTACAAAGTTTTTTTTCTATATATAATTTATGGTATGGTAAATACACTAAAGAAAGTAAGTAAGCAAAGTGGTTAGGAAACAAAGTGGTTAAGAAAGCTTCATTTCAACTATGGAGTTAGAGAAAGTTCCAGAGGACAGATAGGCTTTGTTCTGCGCCTTGGAGATGGAATAGGCTTATGTGGAGAAAGAAAGGGACTTTAGATGGAGAAGAGTGAAGAAGGACTATTAAGACATAGAAATACAGCCAAATTCGCAGAGTGATCAATAGTAGGGTCTCAGCCTAGGGAAGAGGGGACTGAAGACTTGGTTGCGGGGATGTCCTAAAAAACCTAAAGCACTGTGTTGAACCCTTTGACTTTAATTTATAGACCCAGAGGAACTGTAATAATCTAGGTTTGGAAGGAAAATACATAGTCGAGACCATACCTGTCACTTTAGAACTCTGACATGATAGTGGCAGAGTAGCTTAGGGACAGAAAGCCTGATGAGGAGACACTGATAGCATTCCAGGCCAGATGGTAAGACTTCATCTGGCTCCTCTGGAGGCTGCAGGATCAGGTCAGGGGACATTTCTGCAATTGATTGTGTTACTATCACTCGAAGATTGACTGCTGTTGGTAGGTGAGTTGAGGGAGACTAGAAAGGCTTGTTTAAACTGTCTTAAAAGAGGGGTACAGGTGTCACCTCAGCTTCTCCCTTCCCACTGCTCCTGGTGCTTGATTCTACATTCTTTGAGTGCGTGTTGAGAATCTATTGTGTAGCAGGTGTGTGCCAACAGTGAGCGGGTCAGAAATATACCTGTAAGCGGAGCTCTGGGTCTCTTTTCTTGCCTTCCTGAGCACCCAACACTTGGCACATACTAGGGGCTGTAGTGTAGGACACATCAAAACTGCCTAAGTGAAGACAGGTTTAGAGCCAGACACCGTCAGCCTGCAGAGGTGATCATACTTCCATCCAACTAGACAGTGGAGAGTCTTCAGAAGGAGGGGTGTCCTCCATCTGGACTTTGAAAGCTGCAAGGAATTTCAATAGCACCTGGCAGGGAAGGGTACTTCTGGCAGGAGGAACATACATTTTATCATTTCAAATACTTTGAGGATCATACATAGCCACATATACACACACCAGAGGTCAGGGGCAAGGTTTATTTTTTAAAAAGACTATGTTGTAAATCCTTAATGTTACGGATAGTGCCTATCACATAGTAGGTGCTCAATAAGTATTAGTGAAATAAATGAATTTCTAGGAGAGAGCATTGAATTTGGAGTTGGAAGATCTTGGTTTGAGCTCTCCTCTCAATTATATTAATTGTATGTGCCGTGGGACAAGTTACTTAAGCTCTTTCAGCCTCTCCTTCCACATCTATCAAGTAGAGATGATTCTAACTCTGCCTCTTGAAGTGATTGTGAGCATTAAATAAAATGATGTTTGTGAAAAGTACTTTGTAAGCTGTAGACACAAATAGGTATTAATCACTGCAGATTATTTTACATGTGAAACATTAAAGTTTGTAGATTTGTTACTATACAACCAGGTTAAGGAACGTGGCCTGGGCCTGGGCTCTTCAGGTTATTTGGAAATGACAATCTTTCTGTAACAGAGTTACTAGCCACAAATTGGACAAGGACTAAAATTCAGCTTGGCTTTTTAGCCCAAGTCTACATGAGAAGAACCTGGAAACACTGCTTTCATTCTAAAAAAAAAAGAAAGAAAAGAAATCCAATCTACTAAGGCCCAACCCCAAAATAATTTTCAAAATTTCTTAGCCCTCACATGCATGGTACAGGTGTGTGGAGGGTAGTCCTCACAGTGGCTCTCTGTCTCTCTTCCCTTAAGATTCAAGCTGGTGGCCTTGGCTTTTGAGAGTCCATAAAATGTGCTTTCACAGCTGCCAGATGGACTTTTCCAGTTCATTTTGTATCTGCCTGCTATTCCTGTCATCTTCTCTCCATCACTTTAAGTTAAAAAAAAAAAATCAAAATCACAATATGATAATTCAAATCCTATCCCTTGACTACTACCTCATGGAGGAGAAAATATTAAAAATATAAAAACTGCCAACTATTAGTATTAAAAAGTTAGAACTATTTTTAAAGTTAACAATTGTAAATAGGTGGTTTCACTTTGAATTTTGTTACTATACAACCAGGTTTAGAAATGTGGCCTGGACCTAGGCTCTTCAGGTTATTTGGAAATGACAATCTTTCTGTAACAGAGTTACTGGCCACAAATTGGACAAGGACTAAAATTCAGCTTGGCTTTTTAGCCCAAGTCTACGTGAGAAGAACCTGGAAACACTGCTTTCATTGTCTGAGCATTAGAAGCTCCCCAGTGAATCGGTCATCCCAAAGTATTTGGTCCTTTCTCCTTTTCACCATGCTCATAAACACAGCATCAATGTGTGTAATAGTTGGGAACTTTTTCTTTGCATTTTTATAGATCTGCTGTCCGAGGAGGTCAGAGTGTTTACGTATTGTCTCATTCATCCCAACGGCATCCCCATGAAGTATAGAAGGAGCAGAGGGTGTCCCAGTTACACAGATTGGAAAACTGAGTCAGTGGTGAAATGCCTTCATTAAATTAATGATCTTAGTTCAGTTATCTCTATTTCTTTTGTTAACTGTAGAGACAAGATAATAAATGGACCAATGAGCTTGAGCTATCTTAATATCCTAAAGGTGGTCGCTCCAGGTCAATAGCAATTAAGAAATTAAGTAGGTGATTGCTTATTTACTTTGTGGTACGTACTACATTAGAAATATATTAGGTAATATTATATTACAAATTTTGCAACTGTCCAGTACAGACATTTTTGATTTTCCTAGGAAAAAACTGCAGGCACTTTTCCATTGAGTTCTGTTTTATCTGTGTTGTAAGGATATTTCAAAAATTGTATATTCTGAGCAGCAGTCCAAATATTTGTCAGCCTTGACTTGAGAGTTTTGAGATTATTATTATAGTTATAACTAACAGCCCCAGAGTGATGGCTGCCCACCAACTAGTAGGGAGGACGGAGACTAAAAGTGGTGACAGTACGTTCGCTGTGCAAATGAATTCAGAGCCAGTTCATATGCTTACATAGTGATTCATTCAAACGTAGTTTCTTTGTTCCCAATGGCTTAAAATCTTGATTCTGCTATGTCCCCTCTTTGGCAGAATGAGGTAGAGAGCTGTGCAGTGATTAGACAGGAACCCCGAAACCAAAGACTCTTAAAAGCTGAAGAGAAATCAGAATTTGAAGAACTGTGGCGTCCAAGCATGCTGTAAGTGCAGTGGGCAGCAGATGTCTCCTGGGCATCTCCACTAGACGTCCACACACTCCAGCCTTAACAAGCCCCAACTGGACTCCTGACCTCCTCCCACCCGCTGTGCAGCTGTCCTTCCTCCTGTGGTTAACGTTCTCACACCACCCAGGCTCTTCAGCTTAAAAGCTTCCTGTCCGTTCTTCTGTCTCACTCCCATACCCAAATAGCCAGCCGATTTTGTCTTAGTTTATCTTAGAACTGTCTCTTAAATTTGACCCTTCTTTTCTCAATTTGAGCTTTCATTATCTCTTACCTAGATTACTATAGCCACCTCCTAACTGGGCTCCATTTTCTCTCCTCTCTGTCTGTCTTCTGTGTTGTTAGTGATAATATTGCAAGTAAATTTTGTCCTCACAGCTTGCAGGCTAATGCCTAGAATGCAGAGCATGGCAGAAGCCGCTGCCTCTCTGGCCCCAGCTCACCACTCTGGCCCTGTCCCGATCGATTCCTTCTCCTCAACTCCCACCCATGCTCCCTACTCCTGTGGCTCCACATTTCCCTGTTTCTGAGCCTGCTGTGCTACTGCGTGGTAGCAATTCCCCTGACCAAGAATCCCTCTGTCTCTGCCAGATTCCTTCTCATTCTCCAAGATCCCTGGCTTAGTTGTCACTTCCTCTGTGAAGCTTGCTCTGGTATTCCCAGGCTCAGTTAGTTTTTTCTTTCTCTTTATTCCCAGAGACTTGACTCATATCTATATTGCAGCTCTTAGTCTGTATTCTAATAACCTGGTTTAGTAATTGGCTTTCTAACTAGACTGAGTTCTTAGAGGACAGAGATAATGACTTGCTCACTTTTGTGTCCCCTGTTCCTCATATTGCCCCGGCACATAGTAGGTGCTCAGTACATGTTTGTTGAATTAAAAATACAGTTGTAAAAATTCTGAAAGATCAAGATAGTTGCAAAGCAAGAAACCCAACTAAGAGTGATCTTTAACATTTGTGAAATGTTAAAATTTAGCCATTCTTATGTTTTTCAGTTAACAGATGTTCATTGGGATTCCTTGGTAAGTGGGTGGGAGTCCCACTGTTGCCTTCGAAGAATATAAGCCGATTTTTCTTGCCCTGCTGCTCTTCCCATCCAGAAAATCAAGGAGCAAGGAATAACTTTAAAAATGTCTTGCAAAATGACTTTGTGTACCTACCAAATCATCAAATATTTATTGAGTGCCTACTATGTGCAAGGCATTGACATCCTTAGAAGTTTTTTGCTATGAATTACCTAATCAGGTGTGAAACAATCTATCAACACAAGTTCTAAAGTCTTTCTAGTAAAGTTATTATATTAGAGATCATGATACTTAGTACTTACTACATTAAGTAAGATGCATCTTTTCCTTGGGAAATATGTAAAATGTCTTCCTAATTTTTTATTGCAGTAAATAGTCATGATGATACTACATTCAATACTGGTTTAAGCGTACGAAGTTAAACAATACATTGTATTAGTAGTTTTCAGTAAGAGTTCCCAGTGCACTGTGTATCCTGAGGGCTTCTCTCAAAGCACAGTGCCCCCGTAGACCTGGGGACATGCTGGCATAACTGCCCCAAGTGCCCCCAACACTTAAGGCTTCTATTTTGATTTGTTTTATCTTGCTTTTTTCCTTGTGGGAATTCTTCAGACAATCTAGGAGCCCTTTTTGCTTGTTTTTAAAACATTTTATGTTGGGCTTGCTTTTTTGTTGGTTCAGTTTTAAATGCTGCTGCTTAAGATCATTTTGAACGATTTCACAGAACTATTAGTTTACTTTTGTTCTCCAGGGATTTTCCTTACTTAAGGAAATGCTATTAGTATGAAGGTGATGTCATTAGTATTTCAAGTCCTAATGGGATAGGTAGTGAGAAACTTTTTTCCCCATTTTGAAAAGGAGAACATAAGGCTCTGTCTGTTACTGTTTGCAGTAATGCATTTGTTTGCTATTGAAATTAAAACCTCCTGCCTCAACGTTTATTGTACGTTCTATCTCTATTATTTTTTAAGCCTGCCTATTTATAAAAGAAAAAAAAGCACTCAGACATCATGTATAATACATATTTAAGTCCTCTAGTGTTTTAAGTGAAACTTAAAACTTACGCAAATGAAATAATTTTCTATATACTTTTTTTAGGAAGCTATCGAATCCTTTAAAGAAGCTTTGAAGCAAAAAGTTGATTTTATTGATGCATATAAAAGTTTGGGGCAGGCCTATAGGTAAGTAATGATTATTGGGGTAGAAGTGAGGGTGTAGAGTTGGGGGGGACAAGATAGCCTCATGTAATAGGGATTTTTGAAGATTTATTTATTTATGCATACAAGAGCCTGGGTACAGGGCAGAGGTGGAGGGGGAGGGGTGTGTGTATCAGCTGGTCTGCCTGTTCTGTTACCCATTCTGAGGGGAGCAGTGGGCAAGATAGGAGAGGTCTGCTATGTTGCCATGTTGTTAGCTCCTGACCCAGGATGGAGTGGCTGCCAGTAGCTTAATAGCGCTACCACTTAACCCCTTGTACCACCAGGGAGGCTCAGTCGTACATATCTTAAAACAACTTCAGTTCATTCAAGAATAGCCTTTCTAGGGTTATTGTTTTGAATAGTGCCATTATAAGCTGTTGGGTTATAGATGCTGATGTTTTTTAGGCAGTAACTAAGGTTAATTCCCAACCACTGTGATCCGTTTGAGAATTCCTAGAATAAAGGGATAGGAAAGTTACAATTATGATATATTTCCATCAGGAACGAGAAGTGCCTATTACCTGTCTTTCTGACTCTATGAATTGTCTTGACCAAAGAACTGTTCTGACTTTTGACCTAAAGATGAGATGGTGTGGCGTGATGAAAGGGGCTCAAGATTTAGGAGTAAAGATATTTGGTTCTAATTCTGGATTACCCCTACCACAGACGGGTATCCGTCACTTCTCTGCATTTCTAAGTTCTCATTTAAAAAAGTACAATAATGAGCTTCCCTGGTGGCACAGGGGTTAAAGTCTCAGTGCTATAAAGCTATCACCAGCCATCATGGCATGAGTTTGAGCCACCTGTTTTTATCCCCACTCTGTCTCTGGTGAATCCTGTCACTGCCACCACCTGCTCCCCCAGCCCTTGCACATCTGACTTACATTCCAGTTCTTCTATGAATAAATAACTAGTTCTTTAAAAAGTTCAATAAAAATTAGAAATGGAAGATAGTAACAGAAATTTCCTTCAAAACTCAGATACCTTATTTGGGGAGGATAAAATTCAAGAACTTGCTTTTCTGATGTAATATTTGGAGACACTCTTTCACTAACTTGGAGAAAAAATGTTGGCTTTTGTTTTCAGTTTAAGGGATGGTATTTATCTTTCCTGTCCCATAGATTGTTGAAAATATAAATTGAAAACAGACTTGAAGGCACCTACTAAATAGTAAAGTACTGTGTAAATGTAAATGGGTGTTGTATGTTTTTTTAATATTCATTATTTTATAGAAAGAAAATTATCATACTTGATATTTTGAAAGTACTTGTAGAATTTTATGTAAAAGAGGGCTGGTCGGTAATAATCATTTCCACTATGAAATGATCATGATTCTAAAATATGCTTTTTTTTTGAATCTTAAATTGCATAATGATTTCTAAATCTTAAGTAACTTAAGTGATGAAAAATAGAATTTTAAGTCTATGAATTTGACTCATAATAAATACCTGTATGAATACAACCTCCCTACTTTCTTCCAAAGGAGAAGTATATGTTTCTATCTAATTACCACAATTTTCACAGAGATTTTAGGAGCACACAATGAATTGAAGAAAGAGCTTTAATAAGCATTTGCCTATGGAAATCAATAAATTAATTTTCCCCAACAGAATTTCAAGAGTGCCTTGGTTATCCCATATTCTGGTAAAATTAGAAAAAGTAAGTGGGATGTGTTCTATCAAATGCTACGTAGCTGTAAGTGGTAAAATTAGAAAAGAACACAAACATAGAAGTATCTTGTTGAACCAAACATATTGAACCGTAATCCTGGGGATAATGTATATTTACTGAAATGTCTGTCCCTTTTTTCCATAACTGTTAAATACTTAGAGAACTGGGCAATTTTGAAGCAGCCACCGAGAGCTTTCAGAAGGCGCTATTGCTTAACCAAAATCATGTACAGACCCTCCAGCTCCGGGGAATGATGCTTTATCACCATGGCAGCTTACAGGAAGCCCTTAAGAACTTCAAGGTGAGTAGCTATAAGTGAGAAGCTCTATAACCAAAGTTCTTGGATTATTCTTCAAGAAAGTTTAGTGAAGCAAATGCTGGTGTGTGGAGGGTGCATCAGATAGTTCTTATATAACCTCAAGAAAAAGATCAAAAGCCATTGCCTAATTTACAGCGTATGTATTTGGTCTTAATTAAACAGAAGGGAAAACTGTTCTAATTTTAGATTAAAGAATAAAGCATTTTAAAATGTCATAAATTATGTTGATACTAATGCAACATTTTCTCCTTCCTGTCTCAGCGGTGCCTGCAGCTCGAGCCTTATAACGAGGTGTGCCAGTATATGAAAGGACTTAGCCATGTTGCAATGGGACAGTTTTATGAAGGGATAAAAGCACAAACTAAAGTCATGCTAAATGATCCTCTCCCAGGTCAGAAGGCTAGCCCAGAGTATCTTAAAGTAAAGTATCTGCGAGGTAAGTCAGAAAATGGCAGAATTGTTAAATTTTAATGCTCAGTGCTATAGAAATCATATTGCTTGTTTGTCTTTTTTTGCTCTGTAATAGTTTAGTCTCAGAGATGCCCCATAATGTGTCTCCAGTCACTTCCTGCCAAATGGTATCTGGTTTAGAGGTGGAGCCCTTGTCTTCTACAGACCAGCCCAGTGCCTTTTCTGCCATTTCATGCATTTTCTTTCTAAAGTTAACAAATTTTTTCCTTAAATCAAAACACTATTTTGAACTAAATGTGACAGTCATCTGGGTTTTGCCACATCTCGTCCAAAGATAGGAATGCCAGGAAAGTTACCCTTTGATATGTCATTCTTTCATATCAGAATTTAACTTGGGATGAAGAAGAGAGCAGATCTTTTGGTTATCCATTTATTAGTCATAGTCTTACCTTTTCCCTGCCATTCATAAAGATATTTTTTTGTTTTTCTTATGAAGATGCCTATCTTTTCTTTGTTGAAATTAATTTTAATAATATACTTTGTTTAATTCAACACATCACAATGTTAGTTCACCATATAATTAATATGAAAACATCATTCATTACATAGTTTGTGTTCTTTTTCATACTAAGTCTGGTATTGGTGTATATTTTACACTTTCAAAACATCTCAATTTAGATGCTGAATTTTCATTGGAAATGCTTGATTCTGTTATAAATCATAAAATTTAATGTTGAAAAAGATTCCTATATGTAAGCTGTTCCAAATGTACTGATTTTCTACTGAATTAAATAACCACTTTTTAAATTTAATGAAATAAAATTAAATGAAATAAAAAATTCAGTTTCTTAGTCACACTAGCTACAGAATAGCTTATAGCTTTTAAGTACAGAATAGCCAAGTAGTTAGGGTCTGCCTTTTGGCTAGCACAGCTCTGTATTCTAAATTACAATCCCTTAATTCCTGATTTAGTAGAACTTGGATTTGGAATTATAGTCTTAAAGACACTCCACATATGATTTCTTTCAACATTCTGTCTATGGATTTAAAACTGTAGTTGTTAAGTCATTTGATGAAATTGTATATACAGCCAGTAGATCTGTTACTTGACAGAGAACCAGATTCTTTCTGACACTGAACTTGGATTCTCAGACTCTGGGATTGAAATGTGAGATCTTTCATTCTGTAATAGACAGTTATGATTTATCAAAATTGGAAGTCTCCATTATAAATTTTTAAAATTAAGTAACTGTTACAGGTATTTGTACAGCAGCTAGCTATAAAAAATGTTTCATTAGCAGTATTTGGATATGTCAAGTCTCATTTCTTGTCTGCAGAGTATTCTCGATATCTCCATGCACACCTTGATACGCCTCTTACAGAATATAACATTGATGTGGATCTGCCTGGAAACTTTAAAGACCACTGGGCTAAAAATCTGCCTTTCCTCATAGAAGACTATGAAGAGCAGCCAGGATTGCAGCCCCACATAAAGTAAGAAGATTTTTTTTCTTTTTCAAGCTTGAGCTATAAGTTCATCGTGTTATCTCTTGATCAGCGAGTGACTATGATTTGAATGAATTTGTTTTTAGATTTGATATGACTGCAAATATTTAGTTTATAAAAATGCCTTGAAACTTATTATTTAGTATCATTTTTCCTTCTAACTTGAATTTCCCTGCTAGCTTTGGGCCACTTTCAAACTTCAGATGCACTCATGCTTACTGGCAGTTTTGCTACGTCCTTTTTTTTTTTTTTTAACCATGTTACTTTTAAAAGAAATTATGTTTAAAGTTTGAGATCTCAATGCTGCATTACTGCTGATTCATTTTGGCAAAATGGATATGACTAAAGGGCTATCCCATTGGAAAACATCTCTAGAATACTCTAGACTAGAAGTTAATCCTTGGAGTCTTAGCAATGCATTAAAAATTAGGACACATCTCTAAATATTAGCCCCTTTACTCTCTAAAATGAAAGAAAAGAGGAGGAGTCAAACTAGAGTGGTAAATGAGAATCATATTTAAAAGGAAGACAGTGTCCTGAATAAGTGTATCTGACAGCTGCTGTCATGGAGTGCCTTGAGGCACAGACAGATGAGCTTGCTGAACTTTAGAGGACTAACATGATTTCATATTGAGGCTCTCCCAGGGTTTCAGCAGAAGCAAATGAAAGTCCTCCCTATACAGAAATTAGTGCCAACTTGGGCTCCATGTTCTCACAAACTAAGATCACTAGTTTGAGATCAAAACCAGGGTCACCAAAATTATGTGTAAGTATCAACAGAAAAGCAATAGACTTAGACCCTCATGTACTTCAGATATTGGAATTGTTGAACACAGATTAAAAAATAACTCCAAGTAAAATTATGAAGGAGTTAGAAACATGAGCAAGAAATAGGAAGTTATCAAAAATGACCAGAGATTAAAAAAAAATCGAAATGTGAATAAATACACAAAGAAATAAGTATCAGAGTAGGACATTTTAATTTTTGATAACTGAAAAAAGCTAGTTAAGATTTAGTCTATTAAAACATTACATTGAACAAACTAGGCTTAATAGTCAACTATACACCTGGTAATTAAAGAATAAATAGTCTTTTCAAGTATATTTAGATCATTTACAAAGATTGACCACTGACTATGCATATATCAAATATAAAATAATAGGTATCATATCTGACCACAGCATCTTTAAAAATATATATGGCAAAAAAGCCCCCTTTATTTGGAAATTTAAAAGTATATATACTAAAATTGGATTAAGGATGAATCACAATAGAAATTTAATGTAACACCAATACATGTGGAATGCATTGAAACCAATAGTGTAAAAAATATTAATATCCTTGAGTAGTACACTGGGAAAATAAAGCATATCGATAAGGTATAAAAATTAAGAAGTAGAGAAAATAGCAAAGAAAGCAAAAAGGAGTGGAAATAAGGCTAAATAGAGAGTAATTAATGAAAACTGGTTATATAAGAAGTTTACCAAAGTAAAACTTTTGTCTTTTTTCATTAACAGAAATTTCTAGTGAGATTGATTTTTTTAATTAAAAATTTTTTTAAAATGTAAATTTAGTTGAAAAAACTAAAAACTTAGAAACAAAGTTAAAAGTCAGTAAAAACCAAAGCTTAGCGGATATTAAAATGCTGAGAATGCCAGGGAAATCTGTATGCAAATAAAATTATTTTTTAAATAAACCAGACCAGAATAAATGGTCTGGTTCCTAGGATGTCACAATTTACCAAACTGACTTGAGAAGAAATAAAATATCTGAATAATTACATAATTCTTAATGATACTTAATTGGTATTTAAAAATATTCCACTTAATGATCACTTGTACCGCATACATTCACCAAAATGACCAAACCTAAATGATATTGCAGGATGTCCCAGCGAACTTTCAAGAAAATAGAAGGTAATATTACCAAATTATTTTGCAGGCCCAATATAATGTCAACACCAAAAGCAGACAAGGATTGTATTAAAAGGAAAAATAGAAGCCATTCTCACAAGTATAGATACAAGAATACTAAACAAAATATAGCTAACCAAGTTCTTCCATGCATAAGAAAGGTAACATCATACTAATTGGGGCTTTTTGTAGAAATAGAAACATGCTTTAACTTTAGAAAATGTATAAATATATAGTATAACCTTACTTAAAGTTGTTGATAGATTCTTGGAAAATGCAACTTTAAGCCAAATGACGTATAATGAAACTAATTTTGCCATAGACTAATTGATACAAAAGTTAGTTCTTCTGTGATATTTCTGATAACAGAAACATCACCATACTTATAAATACTCAAAGCACTTCTAATATTAAACAATCACTTGTATTCATTCATCCATTTTCTTTCTTTTTTTTTTTAAGGTTTATTTTTATTTATGCATACAAGAGCTGGGGTGTAAGCCAGAGGTGTGGTTTGGTGGGGCGGGGGTGGGGGGCGGGAAGTGGTGGAAGGATTCACCAGAGACAGCGTGGGGAGTAGAACAGGCAGATCAACTGCAGTATACTGCTGAGGGGAGCAGCGGGTGAGACAGGAGAGGTCTGCTGCACCATGTGGGTTAGCTCCTTGGCAGGGATCAAACTCATGCCACAGTGGCTGCAGATAGCTTGATAGCGCTTTAACCCCTCTGCCACCAGGAAGGTCCTAGTCATTTGTTTTCTGACCTGCTTCTTCCAGCTCATGGTCACATGTGGCTAGAGCCTATCTTGTCATCTCAGGGAACCTGGTGGTAGCCAACACTACCCAGGACCTGTTTCCATTATGGAACATACTCATATACACACCCAGGCTCACTTAGACTTGTGATGGTGTAGACATGCCAGTTAACCTAACATGAAAGTTCACAACTGAAAACTGACAGTCATCCCAAATGTCCATGAACACAAGAATGGATCAGTGTGTTACTGTGGGCTGTTATCTAGCAGTATAAACAAATGGCCTGTATAACTGTGGATTAATCTTAAAATACAACAAGTAAAAACAGCAAGGTAGTAGACTACATGTCCCTAAATAATATATTCTATAGATTTGCTTATGAGCTTTATGGGTAAAGTGACATGATATTTGAGTTTACTGCCTAATGATGCCTTTTTAAAGAAGGTATCCCAGATGTTCACACATGGAGAAGTTTGCAAAGCAAATGGTCAGTGGTGCCTTCTAAATTGCCAGCTAGTTACCAGTGTTACCAACAAGCATGTGATGGTGGTTGTGCGCACACGCTCATATATATTTGGTCTTAGTTTGTGTATAGTTGGGTTTGAAGCACTGAAGTAAATATTTAGTGGTCACAGGTTTCTTGATTAATTTCCAGTGGAGAGAGTAAATGCTTTTCAGGTGACATTGCGTTGCCAGATGTCTGTTGTAAAAGTCCTGATGATATATCTAATGTTTCTTTTAGAGACGTGTTACATCAAAATTTTGAGAGTTATAAGCCCGAAGTACAAGAACTGATTTGTGTAGCTGATCGTTTGGGATCGTTAATGCAATATGAAACTCCTGGTTTCCTTCCGAATAAGAGGATACACAGAGGTATTCTGCAACTCTCTAAAAATGGAAATCTTTCTGGCATAAGAACAAGAATTGTCAAGTCATATTTGGCTTTACAAAATTATTTTTGTGCTTACCCAAAATCTTCATGTGATCAGAACATTCACACTGAACTCTGAAAGAGGACCACTTCCAGCCTGGGCTGTTGCACTATTGGCAGTAGTGTAGATGTAGAATATAGTGTGGAATAGAAAATATACATCTGCATTTACTACTGTCCACGGATAGCTGATCACAGAAGCTATTACCTAACTGTAGGAGTGGGGGGGAAATTTGAACCCCAAGTTGCTTCAGTAGGAGACAGAGTTGGGGGAGACTACTTTGGGGGGGGTGTCTCTAGTTTCTTGTGATAGATTTTATTTTTACTAACACCACCACAGCTGTAACATTTCTCCTGGCTTACTAACTAGTCGTTACTTGTGATTCTTTCTTTATATACTGACTCTGGAGTTGTGACTGAGAATATAAAGTGAGTGAAAATTAGTCCCTCCAAATTGTACTTACAAACTCAGTTGGTTTCAATACTTTATACTTTTAGCCATGGGTTTGGCAGCATTGGAAGTCATGCAAGCTGTGCAGCGTACATGGACCAACTCGAAGGTTCGCATGAATGGAAAAACACGACTAATGCAGTGGAGGGACATGTTTGATATCGCAGTGAAGTGGAGACGGTAACTAACTTTATATGAAAATAAACTAGAATACGTGTAAAGTAATGTAAGTCTCCTCTAGTTACAGGTTGGGAATTTTGTTTGTTAACAGTAGGCCTTTTCAGTTGACATTTCTTCTCTAAAGTTTGTCAGAAGTTGTTGGCATCATTAGACTTTGAAATACACCCAGCTAATATTTATGAAACAGGAATTATGTTTCTAAGTACATTTTTAAATGTACATTTTAGGAAAAACAGTCTCTTTGAAAGAGCAAATCATTAACTCTGAATGAACTTGATTGAACTGATCCCTTTGAAGTGTATACCTGGCTAACCAGCCACAGTTTAGAGGGGGAAACACTGACATTCATTTTCATGAGAAAAATGGTCTCCAGTAGGCCTGTACTGACTTCTTACTTGGCCCAACTGGAATATCTACTTGAATTTGCAGGTAGTGTTCGTACTTTTAGATGTAATGGACAGCAGTTATTTTCTCTCACCTTTGCAAAGACTTCTACACTTCTTATTTTGAGTGCTTTGAGTATTTCTGGTCTTTATAAGGTCTTCATCTATAACAAGTTCTATTTTTATAGGATTGCTGACCCAGACCAGCCAGTGCTGTGGTTAGATCAAATGCCAGCACGAAGTCTGAGCAGAGGTTTTAACAACCACATTAATTTAATCAGGTATGAACCTGTGTGCCTCTTTCCTGTTTTCATAGGAATTTATTCTAAATAGACAGGTCACGGAGATGATGAACAACCCAGTGCTTCTTTCCTGGTGACTTTTTTGACAAGGGATACACAGACCAGTTTGGCTCCTGCAGGGTCCCATCTGCATTCCTTTCAGCTAGCTTATTTGCAGAAAGAAATGGAGTACTGCCATGCGTCTTCTCCGGGCTCTTCTTTTTGCTGCAGAGCACAATTGAAGGGTACACTGCTAGATTTTTGCCTGGGAAGTCAGTCTTGAAAGGGTCCTAAATATCGCAGAAAGTAATGAGATGGAGAACATTGCATTTACCGTGTGTCCTGATGCTGTTTCATGTCTTAGAAATTCCTTGACAAATCTGTTGTGATAGGGGATATTCTCCCCTCTCACTCCCAGCACTAAAAAGGTTTGGGTCAGTAACACTCGACACTTAGCTGCTGTTCTGGAAGTGCAGGCCAGATTAACTGAAGAGCTGGTTTTGTTCAGAGACTGCAAGTTTGGGTCGGGGGGAGACTCTCCCTCCTCAGTCCTCTCTTGTGCTTAGCTACCTCTAAAACAGTTGATTCAGGGAATATCAGCTTCAGGGGACACACTGAATTTCATTTTACATCTTATAAATGTGCTAGTGTCAGTCACATCTAAAATGTTTCTAATCCAGAAGCCCGAATCAAAAAAATATTATTCTATTCAACTTTGACATTTAAATTTAATGGAAATGTCATTTATATGTTTTCTTATTTTTATTTCTAGAAAATACATTTCTTTTCCCTTTTGACTTGTATATTCCTGTTTCTAATAAAATATTTGTGACATTTGTAGATAGACTCAGCCAGCTTGGAGAGCCACTGTCAATGCACTGTGCTGCATGATGGTGCTATAGAAGTGAAATACAGTCCTTTACTTCATAATGTAGCGATATAAAAGAGAAATATAGTCCCTCACCTCTTAGTGTAGCAAGAGAGACCAGTGAACTACTATGTGTGTGTTAAATATAATGTGGTTGTGTGTGTGGTATGCCACGGAGACACAAAAAAGGGTGCCTGGACCAGCCTTCAGGTGCTGTCTGTGTAACTTGCAAACAGAAAGCAGAGAGGGGCGAATGAGGCATGGACCTTCAAGTGAGTCAGGCACATCAGGAGAGGGTGACTAATTTGTGATGACTGTTGATTCGTTTGCAGTTAAGAGAGTATCAGGAGTTGAGGGTGGAAAGACAGGCAGAGACGAAAACATAAACAACTCAGTAGTCTATTCTGAAGCTGCTTTTCTTTTTCCTGAAGATGATGGAGAGCTAATCAGAGGCCATAAGCAGAAATGGACGCAAACAGAGTTAATTCAGATGATCATTTGGCTGTAGGTGGCTGAATAGGTTAGAGAGGAGCAGCAACTCTGGAGGCAAGGGAAGTGGTTAGGATGTTGCATAATAATTCAGGTAAACAAGTCCCAAGGTCTGGAAAGCTTGGTGGAGGTTACTAGGCAGGGAGAGGTGGATATTGAGAAAACAGAGACAGGAGCACTGGTGGTGGATTAGAAATAGGGGAGAGCACGAGACGACAGGGAGGCTTCCAACTGCTGCCTCACGTCCATAGCTGTCTCCGTAGTTCAGGTAGAAACAGAACAAAAAATAGGTAGACATGTCCGGGGACAGGAGCTTTGGGGAAAGTGTGTTGTGGGGGCGTCAATGCCTATCGGACAGCATGAACATGCAGTTTGCCGTGACCCTAGGGGAATCCAGGGCGTGGTTTCTAGAGAGCAGCTGATATGTACATGTTGTTAGCACATGTAAAGCAGTTAAATGTGTCTTTCAGCATATGAAGTTTGGGGAGAGTCTTAGAAATGGGGGAGGGAGTAGTAAAGATATTTAGAGTGGGTAGAGGAGATAAAAAGTGCTAGTTGGCCAGATAGCAAGAAAGAATGTTAGTAGATAATGCTACTGAGGAACCAAGTAGGAGGGGAAGGCATATGACCAAAAGAGTGAAGCAATCCATAGAGGAAATTAGCACAAATGTCTGAAACTCATTTAAGTTCAGGAGTTTTCTTCCCATTTTGGCATCTCTCTGGCTGAGTTCGGTGCCTTTTCTAGCAAAATCAAAAGAGCTGAAAGTCCTGCGAAGGTAATTCTCTGCTTCTACCATTTATTGGTTACAAACAAGTAGATTTCTCAAATTTTTTTCTACGTTATAATCACTTATTACTCATTTGATTGGATTTTTAAATTAGACGTTATTTGGAACATATGCCTCCATAATTCAATTTTTTTTTTTCTTTCAGGGGTCAGGTGATTAACATGAGATACCTGGAATATTTTGAGAAAATTCTTCATTTTATTAAAGATAGGATTCTTGTTTATCATGGGTAAGACTTCAATTTTCTTTTCATAGTGATGGAGAGATTTCATGTATTTTATATTAGTTATAGTTATGAAGCTTGAAAACCAGGCCTGTTGACAGATTAAGCAGAGTATATCAGATTTTTACAAGTTGTTTTGAATCATAAAGCTCTTCATGATCACTTCACTTATCAACTTTTGTTTCAATAGCTTCACAAAAATCCATTATGGATCTCAGCTGAGTTTTAAATCTTTTTTTTTTTTGAAGATTTTATTTATTTATGCATACAAGAGTTGGGGTATAGGCCAGAGGCGGAGGTTGAGAGGATTCACAAGAGACAGCTGGGAGCAGAACAGGCAGATCGAATGAAATACACTGCTGAGGGGCGCAGTGGGCAAGGCAGGAGAGGTCTGCTGCACCATGTGGGTCACCTCCCTGGTTGGGAATCAAACTCATGCTGCAGTGGCTGCGGAAGCTCCACAGTGTGGCGCTCAATTCCGTGAGCCAGTAGGGAGGCCCTGAATTTTAAATTTAACACACAATGTTATGATTTCTCTAGTCTCCCCTAAAAAGCAGAATGTTTTGTTGGATTTCTTTATCAGGAGTTTCATCCTTAATATTCATTCTCTTACACCTCAAAGGCAGTATGACATAGTTACAACATTGGTATAAAAACTTAACAGGATACTTCTATATGAGCCACTCTTGAAAGAAAAAAGCATTGGCTTATAACTTCAGAATTGACAGGGGAATCAAAGTTTTATGACTACCCAGGCCCATCAGTGCTGGCTGTCACCTCAGTCTTTTCCCTGTTTTGCTTCACATGGGCTACTGTCTATTTTTAAAATTTTCACTTATAGCCCCAGACTCATTAGAATTAAACCACTAGGAACCTTAGTTGTGACCCATTTTTAATGTCGAACTACTCATAATGAAGGATGATTTATAAAATAATTAATCCCTACAACTGTATTAATTCTAGTTACTATCTATCTCTCTGTTTTTAAAGAGCTAATAATCCTAAAGGATTGTTGGAAGTTAGAGAAGCTCTGGAAAAGGTACACAAAGTAGAAGACCTTCTTCCAATTATGAAGGTAAATTTATCATCAAAATCACTGTAGGTATTTTTAGAGGGGGGATAAAAGGTACAGCACTTAAAAAAAAAAAAAACCTCTTAATTGTTAATAAATGTCATGTTGTATGTGTTTTAAAATGTATAAGCATACTTGAAAACACTATATAATATAAACAAACTGAGTATTAACCAAAATAAAATAAAGCAGTATGTATCAGATTCAAACGTAAAAGCAAGTCTGTAAGGAAGTAGCTGATAAAAAAAGAGGAAAAAAAAAAAAAACTAGGTAGGAAATGTAAGGATGACAGTGACAGGTTTCAAATATGACATTAGTGATTTTTCTCCTGTTGAAAAACTGAAATTTGAGATTAGTTATTAGACCTTCAGCTGTATTCTATTTTTTTTAAAGATTTATTTTATTTATGCATATAAGATTTGAGGTGTAGGCCAGAGATGTGTGTGTGGAGGGGTGTGTGTGAGAGGATTTACCAGAGACAGAATGGGGAACAGAATAGTCGGATTGACTGAAATGCACTGCTGAGGGGGAGTAGCAAGAGACAGGAGAGGTTGCTGTGCCATGTGGGTCACTTTCTGGCCAGGGATTGAACTCATGCTGCACTGGCTGCAGATAGCTTCATAGTGCTGTGACTTAATCCCTTGCACCACCAGGGCGATGCTGTATTTTATTTTAAAGGAGATATCTACAACAAAGGAATATTTCAGTTGAAAGGGAGAGGAATAGCAAGCAGATCTAATAACCGAGAAGTAGGTGTGGCAACATAAGGGCCATTTGAATTCAAGATAAGGGACACTTCAGGGGTGTTAAAATATAATCAGCTTCCAGCACCTAATTAGCAAATAATGTGAACTCTAGGTCTTGAGGACCTGTGGCTATACCCCTAACTCTGCCTTTCCCTGGCCTCTCCAAACTGGTTTCCTCATCTATAAGATGGAGATTATCTTCTGTCTCACTTGGGTGTTGTGAGCATGAAGGGAGAACTGCATATAGTCAGTGTTAACATTTCTCCCCCTAAAAGTCCTTCTTTTTTTGAATGGTATTTCTGGTTCCAGTTGCAGCTCCTGGCTCTGCTGGCCTGCACTGCCCCTGTCCATTTGCTGCCTGGTCCTTTGGGACAGTCAGTTCACACCTGCTGGGTCCTATTGCTTTTAGAGACTCCCACCCCCATTTAGTGTCTTATGTGAAATACAATCTGCTTCTGTCTTATTGTAACGTCTCTCATTCAAGTCTGTCAACCCTTAAAAAAACTTTGACAACATTAATGACCTGTTTAATTTCAATTTTGTCAAAAATACATTAAACAAAACACTGACTTCTGTAACTGTGTTCCTACTCATCACTCCTGAGGGCTGTTCTTAGCTTTGAGTAGCTCTTGAAACAGACTTCTCTGATCTATAGAGTTGGAGTATATGCCTGTGTGCAGTTCCCCAGTTGACAAATATAATTCTGAGTACTTTTTAGAAAAAAACATCACACTATACTTTGAGCACTTGCAGGAACATAAGGTACTTTTTGAGTTCCCTGGTTATTGGGTAGAGCTTTTCTGCTAAGAACCCGAATTGCTGCCAGTTGAGCTGAACATGAGAGAGTGCTCCAGAAGGAGCTTTTAAAAGCAGGCTGCTAAGCACAGCCTGGGAGCCCTTTGCGCTGAGGTTCTCTCTGACTTCTAAGGCAGGGGAACTGGGAGAGTAACTTGGAGTTGGGGTTGCATTGGAACCTGGCAATAGACAGGATCTCTCGCAGTCACTAGTCGCCCCTCCAACTGCCTTCCCCATGACAGCGTAACTCTGAGCCCCCTTTCAAACAGTGGAGGGGGTCAGCATTTGGAGTAGCTGCTGGGGGGTTATGGTGACTTATATTCTAGTAACATAAAGTTTCTTTTTCTCTGAAAGCAGTTTAATACTAAAACAAAGGATGGGTTTACTGTGAACACCAAAGTTCCCAGCCTCAAAGATCAAGGGAAGGAATATGATGGATTTACAATTACTATCACAGGAGACAAGTATGTATGCCTCCTGCATGCGGGTGTGAAGTGCAAGATGTGTATGTTCCAGTGTTTCCTGGGAGGGTCAGCTTTATCCTGAAATGAAATCTGTAAAGGTCAAGTGTGTAACACTTAAAGGATGACACCAGGAGATAATATTTTCTGTCTAAATCCAAATAATTATCCAGCTATTTAGTGTCCATTGTGGTTTGTGGAATACATTCTTCTGGGTTTGCAAAGTTCATCATGGGGAAGATTTCTACTAATAAATTAAAAAAAAAAGATGAGAGATTAGGAGATTGAAGATCAGTGTAAATTTTTTACTGCAGGTTTTAATGTATTTCATGGGAAGTGCAGTCTTATGATGGAATAAACAGATAAAGTCTAAAAACAATGTTATGAATAAGTTGCACACTTAAACATACCTTACCTGCATTAGAAAAGCAGGATACATTTTAGACACATCATGTGCCACATCAGCACATCATGCTCTTTGATCCCTTTTTTTTTTAACTTTCTGTGTGGGGCTTTTTGAATTATATACATGCCTTTAACATGTGGTCTTTTATACTTAGGGTTGGAAATATACTGTTTTCTGTGGAAACTCAAACCACAGAAGAAAGAACACAATTATATCATGCTGAAATAGATGCACTTTATAAAGATCTAACAGCAAAAGGAAAAGTACTCATTCTTTCTTCAGAATTTGGGGTAGGTTTTTGTTTTATCCACGCTTCCTATGATTCTTTTGTAAACCTTTAAAAGTCCCTACACTTTTGTTGGGACTACATACAACTTATGCTTGAAATCAGCTTTAATTTACCTATAAATAAATCTTCTCTATATCCTGTAGAAAACAATTCCTGTATTCTCAGTAACTGTGGTTATTAGAAGTGGGGACTGGTTATATACTATGCTCTGTTATCATAAGCCTGGACTTTGTCAAGATTTAAATGAAAAAGTGGGTTATTAATGACATGGGTTTATGAAGCCCTTTGTGGCCTTTTCCTGTCTGTGACCTCTTCCCACCATTGTCCCCCTTAACTCAAGAGGTACCCCTTGGAGTCAGGATACCCCTTAGAGTCAGCCTGCTACCTTTGTGGCTGCAGCTGCCACTGGGCCAAGAGTGTTCTGGGCACTTTATCCATATGTGGAATGGCCCATGGCTCTTGGAATGTCACTTTATTTTTCTAGTATTTAATCAATTAATATGCACATACGTACATCGCATATATAGTGAAGCATCTAGATTTTTTTTATATATAAGTAAGCATAATTAGCACCTAATCTTGGTTGGGAGGGTGCTTTTTGTACTTTGGGGGTAGGAGAAAGCACGTTTGGTATTTCAGTGTGCTTTGTTTTATTGTAACTCAGTGTATATTTTGACATTTCAACTTACACTAAAGATTAATGAAATGTAAGTTTATCAGAAAAGATTGTAATTTAAAAACTATCTGGGCGGCTTCCTGCCCACCTGTAACTATGCAGGTCCCTCTCATTTTCTTTCTCCTTTTCCTAGTAAACCAGTTCTTTTAAAAATAAATAAAAAATATCTAGGGAAATGTTGCTTTAGAGTGAACTGTATTATACCCTTTGTTTAGAAAAAATGCTACAAAAGTACATAAAATATTTAACAATGTAGAAAGTAATGTCTTCTTAAAAAACTAGTTTATATATAATCTAGTGTTTAAGCTCATGAACACGTGTCTTTTCTTTCTAGGAGGCTGATGCTGTTTGCAACTTAATTTTATCCTTAGTTTACTACTTTTATAATTTAATGCCACTCTCGAGAGGATCCAGGTAAGTGATATCCTATAGTTTTAAAATTTTTAGATTGAAAGATGTTTTTTTTTTTTTCTTAGTCTTATGGATGTAAATACAAAGGTAATAGATGAAATGGCAAGAAACACCCTTTTTTTCAAAATCCCCTCCAAGATTTTCTGCTTGACTTGCCACATCTTTAAAAGAATTATGATAGTTTTCATAGAGTATGCTTAATTTTTACATGACAGGATCTCATCCATTCAACAAAAAGTACAGTATATGCATTGTGCTCACTGTAGTTTAATTTCAGTGATGTGTGTCCAAATTGTTACCCCACACTCTTCTACTCTGTCCCCCATTTTTTTTGTCATTTATTGACCTTTAGCTCTGATGTTTTATACTTTTGGAATCACCAGTCATCTGATACCATTTTTATTATTTAAAATAAATTCCTGTGAAATATGAATCCATCAGTTTCTTTGTCATTTTAAAGCAAGAGATTTGTCTGTAGGTTTTCTTTTTATCCTCTTTTACCCAGTATTTTGCTTAGTAATACATGGCATATGCTGTTGCTACCCTATGTTTATTATTTTTAAAAATATTTAATTAGATATATTTTACATCATTGTTCATTTTTGTACAATGTTTGATTCTCCTCTCAGGTGTAGTCCCTGTAAAATTTCCACTATCAAGACACGCCTAAGCCATCACCATAGTCTCTTGTGCCCTTCTTGACTCTGTTTTAATCCCTCTGTCTTCCCCTCCCCTGCTGAATGTCTTCAATTTGTAGTTACCTGCTAGTTTTGTCTTTTTTTTTCTCCTGATCCCATATTTGGCTCCCCTACATTCCTCCTATAAGTGAAACCATCTGATATTTTCTTGCTAACTTATGTTTAAATTTAAGGTGTTTTGGCCTTTTTATATAATACTTTTTATACTTTTATATGCTTTCTTATATACTTTTTATAATATACTTTTTAATACTTTAGAAAGTAAACTTCCTAAGTGGGTTAGTAAATTTTTTTATAATGTTAAAAAGGCTTTGAAACAAAATAGGATTATAAATATTATAATATCAGTTGTGCTGACTGGATATATGCTGTGCATAAGACTTATACGTACCTTCTTATATCAATCACTTCACACACTGTGCAAATTCACTGCAAGTTATTATTCATCTTCAGAGCTGATCAGCTGGCTCATCGTCCACTTGGTCTCTGTTTGTTTTAAGATTTATTTTTATATATTCATGCATATAAGAACTGGGTTCTAGGCCAGAGGTGTGGGGATGAGAGAGTTCACCAGAGTCAGAATGGGGAGCAGAATAGGCAGAGCTATTGAGATACACTGCTGAGGGGAGCAGTAGGAGAGACATGTGGGTCACCTCTCTGACCGGGGATCAAACTCAGGCCATAGTGGCTGGCAATAGCTTGATAGTGCAAGACTTAACCCCTGTGCCACCAGGGAGGCCCATCTTTATATTAATTCCCAAAGTCCTGTTGATTCTGCCTCTTAAACTTCTGGTCTCTTCCTTACACTCACAGCAACTTCTAGAGTTTAGCTCCTTGTCATATCTTACCATAGCCTTTTTAACTAGTCTCCCTGCTTCCAGGTGTTTTTTCTTCCCCTGTCTGTGCCCTATAATTCTTTATACCAAGTGCAAACTTGATGACATCTTGCCAGTCTCTGCCCTGCTGTGGTTTACTCTGACTTCATCACTTCTCTACTTGATCTGCCCTTTCTCTACCCCATGGTATATCTCAGGGGTCCTCCAGGTGACTTCCATCACACCCACTTGCCTTTTCTCTTACTTTTATGTCTGCACCTTTTCTTTCCCTCCTGGCCAACCCATTTCCTTGCCTTCACTGCTTCCTTTCCTTCATCCCAGGTCCTGATGATGCTGCACACGTCTGTGGCCTCTGTGGGGGTATCCCTGGTAGGTGACCCCAGGATTGGCTCACTTTCTTTACTGTCAGCTCATTGCACTTGGAAACTCTCTGCCAGTGCTCACACCATCTCTCTCCTCAGCCTGACATGAGCCTTTTTATCTGTCTTTGTCATGGGGTGCTTGCGTGAGGCACACTGTCAGTGCAGTAACTGTCAGAAGTAGGACTGAGTTTTCTGTATGTTTAAACTGGTCTGCTAAGACTTTCTGAGACTGTGTTCTGCTTTTTTTTTTTAGGGGGCCTAATAAAATTTATATGTTTATGTTTACAACATATTTTGTACATGCATTTAAAAACCAAGTCTCATGAAGTTGTAGAAATATAAGTAGGCACATATCTAAGACATATTTACATGAATAGAATTACCAAGAGGGAAGAAAGCCCCTGAAGAAACATTTTTTCCCATGGAAAACATTATTTTTGCTCACTCAAATCAGTGAGCAAACGAAAATCATTATTTTTGTTTACTCAAATCAGTAAATAGTTTTGTAATTACTTATATATTTTTAAACAAGTGAACATATTCTTATGTTTAATGTTGAAGATATTCTTAAAAAAGACTTATCTTTTATGCTGGAAAGTCGGTGGTGAGTTTTAACATGACGACTGTGTGTAGACTTGGACTGATTGGTAATTATTCTTTATTTAAATAGTGTAATAGCTTACTCAGTGATCGTGGGAGCACTGATGGCAAGTGGAAAAGAAGTGGCAGGAAAAATTCCCAAAGGGAAGGTATGTTGCAGCTGGAGAGGAAAATGGTTGTGTTGAGATCCCTATCTGTGGACCAAGTGTTTGCATTAAAAAGATCTCAAAGTGAGCCTTTCTCCTCCATATTTAACCACATTCCTAAATTTCTTTCCCTTTCAGTTAGTCGACTTTGAAGCTATGACAGCCCCTGGTTCAGAGGCCTTTAGCAAAATAGCTAAAAGCTGGATGAACTTGAAAAGGTAACTATTAGTTGGAGGTCAACAAAAGGATACTACAACTACAGAGGGAGGGGCTACATGCTTTGTGAAGCTACGTGAAACTGGAATTGTGTGCATTTTTATGAGTTGTTTTTATACAGTGCATTTAATCCACTTTTCAAAGTTAAACTGTTGTTCTGTAAGACCCCTTAAGGGTGAGAGTATAGATAAAAATGAATAGTGAATAAAAATTTAGGAAACTAGTTTGTGAAAGAGAAGTTACAAATGTTTTATTTATAGAATCAGATATTTGTTTCTCTTGGCTAATTTACTTTTTATTCTGCACTTTTATTCAATATTCAGGAGAGAATTTTAAAACTCTGAGCTGAATTTACTTCAGATTTATTCTGAGTGGTAACTCTTTGCTTGTTCAGCTGCCTTTTTACTGTATGCTGGACTGGGAAAAGGTGGTACTTTATTGGAATGGAGGTGAGGATTACCGTGTGACTCAGTAAAATATTAGTGATTCCTGAGTCACTGTGTGAGGGGCCCAGCACACTGTTTTTGCCTTATTCTTGTTTGTAGACACACCACAGCGGCATGTATAAATTTGGGATGAAATTAAATTCACTCGCTTTAACAGCTAACAAAGAATAAGTAGATTGCCCTATTTTATCTTCTTTATAATTGCTCCTCCTTCATGCTTTTTGTATTATAACCACCTCTGCTTTTGCCTTTCACATATATTCGACAGCCAACTACTCTAAAGATTGTTGGAAATTTGTACTCTTTTTAAAACTGAGAAATCGATGTCTGTAGTACACGCTCTTGTTCAATTTATAAATTTTCTGATAACTTTGTATGAAGTTTCCTAACTGTTATACCTTGTCTCAACATATTCTTGTTTCAGGTTGACTAGTTTGCACATATTTTAACAATAATGATCTTAAGGTCAAAGATCTTGCTTCTAGCCTTACATAATTTTACAGTGTTCATCCTTCAAAAATTCTTTGTGCAAAGAATAATAATACTGCCCTACATGTAGAGTTACAGTTTCATAGTGTACTGTGGCATACTAGGTTTGTGATATTCTTGGGTTAAGAATATGGTCCCTATTGTTACAGGTAAGGAAAGTAGGGCTTACAGAAAATGATTAAAATTAGTGAGAAGTGAGGCTGGATGTGAAATTTTTATCCTCTGAGTCCATGTTCAGCATGCACCCAGCAGGAAATATGTGTGTAACAGTTACTGTGTAAGCAGCATTTTCCTTCCCTGGCTCTGGTTGAACTTTTGAGTAATCATAGTGTGAGTCTGCTGAACTCCCAGCCCCAGCTGTAGAAGGATCTGCTCTGTTCATAGCTCCTCGCTGCTTTCCTGACACTGGCTGATATCACACATGTGGGCTGGTAAAAAGTGGTTGTGATAATAGGAATAAATATATGTTTGCCTTTTTTGTAAAATTGTGTTAATTTTCTATGTCTTTTTCCTTTTCAGTATTTCACCTTCTTATAAGACCCTTCCATCGGTTTCAGAGACGTTCCCAACGTTAAGATCGATGATCGAGGTGCTAAACACTGACTCCTCTCCACGTTGTCTTAAGAAACTCTAGTTATGCTGTGGTATTTATACAAGTAAAGGGCCGGACCTCTTGCTTAAGTTATTTTTTAAACATGGAATTATAAAAGAAATTAGGTCCTTTATTACTTTTGATACCAGTTTTTGATAGGAATTGAATACTTGAAGTCATTTTTCTTTACTTTTCTGAACCATGACAAAAATCATGAAAGAGGGTTTTTTTGGGGGAAAAAAAGCTATTTGTCTGGGAGGAAAACTGTATGTATTAGCCAGTGGTCTGTTGGTTTCCACTTAACAAAGTCATACAATTCCTTCCTTACAGCAAAAAAGTTTACTTCAAAAACCAAAAAGTAGTAATTAAAAGGAACAAAACCAACGATAAAACGGGAGTGTTTTCATTCCTTGAAAGATTTGGATATTTTCAAAGACTTTCTTTTTATGTACATTGTGATAGGGCATCTTGTTTTTCACATAACCTCCATGCGTGGATTCTCCATTGTATTTGAACTGTGGAAGATTTGTGGGCCATGAACACACGCCACAGAGCCCACAGCCTGGAACACTTATCTTGAATGATGCCGACAGTATTTGCAATGACCTAAACACTGAATTATTGAACCATGTTTTTTTTTTCTCTTTGTTGGAAAAAATAAACAAGGGTGATTTGTATAAGTCACCAGTTTTTGACACTGGATTATGTATGCTTTTATTTGGTGAACTAGTTTCACTTTCAGGTGTGAGAACATACTGAATATTACTGGTCTTTTTTTAATTTTCAGACAGGGTAAATAACAATGAGCAAAATGGTTTCATTAAACCGTTGCCATTTTCAAATCATTTTCATTTTCCTTTGGTTTTTGCTAAAGCGCTAGAACAAACTATTCATGACTTCCTGTCATTTTGATTTTCTCTTGAAATCCTGCGTAAGAGGAGCACAATGGTGCCTCAAGTCGTCTGTGCTCCTGGGGGATTTATCAACACTGGACATTATCTGTAGGTCTTGGTAGAACTCAACCATTTTATTAAGTGATTTTTGCCCTTTGATCAGATGCTTCGTTAGCATCATGTGCTTCACAATAGCCACAGTTATGTGGCTCATGTCATCTCACATGGGAACCACCAAGGACAAAGCAACTAATGATATAAATTGTTAGTCACACCTCATTTCATAAACAATTCTCAAACCCACAGGTCAGTTTCTCCTGAGACTAAGGCTGTGCTCACAAAAGTCCCGCATCTTTGTTGTCGTTTTATAGGTTGATGGGCTTGAGAATTTGGTGGGTGTATGACTTTCCAGCATCAGCCAGTGTTGAGGCCTGGATGCTAGGGTTGCAACCATTCTTTTCTGACCCTGCACCTTGCCTGCCCCACGATGGTCTTAGGGAATCAAAGACTTAATTCTGAGGTTCACATTCAAAGAATACTTAACACTGTGCCATGCAAAATCTCTACATATCTGTTCTGTTTCCTTGCACTCTTAACCTTGTGACGTTTTAACCAATCTGGTCTACATGAAGATTTTCGAAACCACAAAGAAACTGCATCCTGGTCTGTTCTGTAGGGTTGCAAAGCAAAATGGGAACTGCAGAGATTAAACAGAGTAGAGTACAAATGATTAGATTTTGTGTTTGTTTGTTCTCCCCATATCCCTCTTTTGCTTATTACCTCAAAGTCAAAATCCTTCAGTTTTTTTTATCAAGGACTTTTCATATTATCACTAACCCTTTAAGATCTTTTATTAAAACCCTTTAAGATCTTAAATTATGTGCTATCCATTTTTCAACTAGAAAAATGGTTCAAATAAATTTAGTTAGCTTTTCTGAAATACCTGAACCCCAGAATTAGAATATTAGTTTACCAACTCTCAATTGCTGCACGTCAATTTTTATTTAAATAACCCAGCTCTCCTCCCTCCTTCCCTGCCTGTGACTATGCAGCTGTCTTCCTTTTTTTCTTTCTCCTTATCCTAATAAAACTATATTTTTAAAATAAAAAAAAAAGTCCAGTTTTTCCTCATGAAAGTAACTCTCATCACTAAGAAATACTGAACATGAAAAACTCTATGGTTATAAGGTGTTCTTGGAAAATTTCCACCTTCTGCCCCACTTTCTGCCTCAAGTCCCAAAATAAGCAGACCAGGTTGACTGTGATCTGATCAAAATATGATGAATAGTTTTGTAGGGAGGCTGAGAAGGCACTGCCTACTGGTTTTCCAATTTCCAGCTCATGAAGGCCATGAAGATTTGGACTACAGTCTTATGATATTTAAAGTTCTGTCATCACATCTTGTGTTAGGTTGAAAAATTGCACCCAGAAACTGGAGTTCGGTGACGTAAGTTGTCCTTTCAAAGGGTTTTGTTTCTTTAGCATAAGTCTCTTTTTGAAAAATTAGAATTAGGTTTGTTTTTGTCCTTAAAGTTTCATATCAAAACCTCGAGATCATTCTGAAACCACTGTGTTTTGTTTTTTTTTTCACCTTATTAGCTATCCTTCTCCCTTTGATTTCATGGCATAAAAGTAGTCTGCTCCTACTAGCCTGTACTCCTTGTGCTCAGACAGCAGCCTTGGTCAGGTCTGCCCTGCATCTACCATTGCTGGCCAGGGCACTAGTCAATAGAACAGCACATCATTGTTTTTTCTGCCTCCTTCTGTTCTGCTGCCTCCCAGCACCCACTTGGGGGCAGCAACAGCTTGGTTGTTTCTCACACTTACTGCATCAGAGTCTCTTTGGTGGCCTGGGCAGTGTAATACTGCCACCTCTGTGGGAGACATACAATCAGCAATAGATTTGTCTCCTGATGGTATTTCATGGGTGAGCCATTAGCTGTTAAATAATAGCTTTCCTTTCCTTCTGTATGGGTGAAGAACTCCATAAGCTTAGCGAGAGTGTGGAGAGAGATGTTGGCTCTTTCTCTTGCTCAGGACCAGGGTACAGGTGAGGTCTGTGTGTTCACCTAGCTGGGCACTGGTGCCAGAGGGCAAAGCCGTGCTTTTACCTAGGGTGACTGCTGCATAGCCTGCCTTTCTAACTCCTTGACCCACAAAAGAGCTGCCACATGTGAAGACTTTAATCGGGAGAGTCAAGGGGCTTTACTTGCAGGTCACCTTTAGCTGCAGAGTTCTGGAGCACTATTTGGCCATGATTGTGTCCCTCTCCCTTCTCCTCCCGGTAGAGGATAAAGGTGGCTGGATTGAGGAAGGGGCATGGTTTAAGAATGACAGGTGAACTGTTAAGTAACAGGGCCTGGTATCTTAGGAGCCAGCTGTCACACAGAGTCCCTCTTTTGTGTTTAAGAGGGAGAGGGCAGTTCCCTCAAGGGTTAATATAAGGACTTCAGGGACTAGGGTAGCCACTGCTGCAGCTGCTCTTCAAGCTCCTTATTAGATACCCCACTGGCTATGGGGTGGTCCTCTGAAGCTGAGCCAATACCCTAAGGGCCATACCCTTTCAGTCATATAAAGGCTAACGCTATCCCCAGTGGACAGATTTAGTTAGAGCTGGGGCTGGTAATAGGGCCTCTTTTAATTTGTGGAAGGCTTTTACTGCTTCTGGTTCCCAATTTAAAGAGCTTTGTCCAGTCTTAGTGACCTTTTGTAGAAGGCTGTAAAGAGGACGCGCAATTTCCCCACATACTGGAATCCATATCTGTAATGCCCAAAAAAACTTTGTGTTTTCAGGTAGTAGGAAGAGGGACTTTAGAAATGGGGGCTATCCTGTCCATACTCAAGGCTCGGGTTCCCTCAGATATTATTAGACCCAGATATTTAACCATACGCTGACAAAGCTGAGCCTTCGATATTAAAGCTATATATCCACAAAAAGGCAGGAAGTTAGAGGAGCTGGGAACTGACTTTTTGATTTGGTCCTCAGTGTCTGAACAGAGGAGAATGTCAACTACATACTGCAAAGCAATGGGCCCTGGCCAGGAAAGTCAGCTAAGCCCTAGGCCAAGGCCTGTCCAAGCAAATGAGAATGAGGGCTGTCCTGAAAACCCTGGAAAGGAAGTGCAGGCAGACTGGGAAACGGCTTGACGGCTCCTCAAGCACAAGTGAGAACTGTGAGCCTGGGTGCAGGGGTATATAAAAGAACGCATCCTTGAGGTCAAGGACTGTGAACCATTTGCTCCCCTCAAGAATCTGGGCCAGAAGGGTCTAGGGATTGGGAACTAACGATGTAAAGAAATTATAGCCTCATGCACCAAGCAGCGGTCTCGAACCAATTTCCATTCCCCACTAAGTTTCCTCACCCCTAAAATGGGTGTCAAGGGCTGTTGCAGGGTTTTGGGAGAACTTGGGCTTTAAGATTATTAATTGTAAGTGTGAGGCCCTTTTTGGCCTCTGGCCTGGTGGGATACTGTTTCTGCCTTGGAAAATATGACGCATCTGTGAAATGTACTTGGATAGGGGACACCATCAGGGCTGCCCAATTTTTCCTTGCTTGGCCTAGACTAGTAGTCCTATTTCTGACTCTACTAGGAGCAAACAGAGAGGTGTCTGCTGGGGCAAAAAGTATAGTGGTTCCAGGTGGGCCAGAATGTCCCTGCCCAGGAGTGGAGTGGGGGAGTCAGGTGTAGGGTAAGTGGAAATTGTCAGGATTTTCCGCCCTCCCGCCTTTGGTGTCGATGATGGACACCTGCAGTCCTGCACGCATGCCTGATGGCGGGCACCTCAAGTAGGGTGTGGGCATGCGCAAGCGGTTGCACCTGGGCTGAGACACGCCGCGTATAAGGACAGCGTCACGAGGACGCCAGCAGAGAAGAAGAGAGGAAAGAGATGTAGAAGCAGGGAAAGCAGAGCCCAGAGAACCCCGAGAGAGTGAAGTTCACCGGGGGCTAGGAGACCCGCCAGCCTTCTGGCCCGCCAGCACCCCTGCCTGCCGTGTACCTGGTCGCCTCTGATGTAAAGAGTAAGTAACAAAAGCCTGAAAAAGCCTTCTTGACCCCTCTGCTCTGGTCATGGAGAACTTGCCCCATGCCTTGCTGGCACTACATCAGGTATAACCAAAAAGGTGTGGGAGGAGAGGTGGGGGGGTCCCAGGAGCAGCTCAGTAAAATGTCAGAGACCGAGATCTCAGACACCCTGCTTTTAGAGGCTGCGACTCCAGTGGGAGAGGACAGAGTAGGTGACCCCAGGGTCTAATAAAAAGTTGATACCCAGTTACTTGAATCCTGAAATAACTCAGGAATGGTGGTCATGGCGGGGTCCTAGTAGGAGTTGAAGGGAGCCTTGGACCCTATCAGTTCTGGTGAGTCAGTTGGAAGCCCTGACCTGACCCTGAGACCTCCACCTCAGGGGGGACTCTGACCTCCAGTCATTGCTCTTGCATTCTGGGCAGGGTTTTGGGGGACCCTGGGGTTTATTACAAGGGCATTTTTTTTTAAAGTGTCCTTGCTTGCCACAACCAAAACAGAGCCGTGGGGGGTCTCTCGGATGCTGGGGTAGAAGCCCACCGTTGTGTTGGCCACACCGCACTGAGAAATGGAAGTCGTGGGGCAAGCTGTAGGATGCAGGATGCTGCTGAGACAGCAAGATCCTGGCCTTTTTATCCTTAGAGTAATCATGCAGCATCAATTAAGTGGGGAAGGAGGACAAAGAGAAAAGGGAGGAGTGAATCTAGAAAATGCGCTCTGTCATCTACCCTATCAGGCGTCGTGAGTGTCTCCCAGGAGTTTCTCATTTGCTTGATGACTCAGTATTGTGCTTGAAATCAAGCCCTAGTTCCCCAGCCATGGCTTCAGTCTTATCAAGGTGTTCCACTGATCCGCTCCTGGGGTTGCTTGTCACATCAGTCAATGGCCCTCCGGGCTTTCCTGGCCACACCTCATGATGTGTAAGTCAGGAGTAAGTTTATGAAGTGGTCAACAACCCCCCGGGCATTCCCAGTCACGCCTTGTGATGCAAGCTTTCTGATCTTGATGGATTTGAAAGGCACCTTTTAGGGTTGGGCTATAACTGACTGGGCAGTTCTGACCTTGTACAGGGAGACGGAACTATAGGGAACAAAAATGGTGGCTGAACAGGATTATCAGACCCACAGCCCGCAAAGAGGCGACCAGGGCCTTAGCCTTATATTTGTCTCTGATTTCCTGTCGGCGTGACTTCCTGATCTTGATTGTAATAGAATTGTCCACCTTTATGAGCTTCTCCAGTGTGGTTTCTGGGCCCCAAACTAGTTTTTGTAACTTTCTCCTAAATCAGGGGTAGACTGGGTGATGAATTTGTCTTTTAGAATTAGCTCCCTGGATGTCATGTTGGGGTGAAAGAAGTATGCTGAAGTAAAGCCTCTCGGTGTTCTA
Organism: Galemys pyrenaicus; assembly: GCA_019455555.1. Taxonomy (NCBI): domain Eukaryota; kingdom Metazoa; phylum Chordata; class Mammalia; order Eulipotyphla; family Talpidae; genus Galemys; species Galemys pyrenaicus. The sequence continues at coordinate 5,046,201 of JAGFMF010011673.1, forward strand.
ATAGGAACGTGGAAGGGTTCTCACTGGGTCCCTGGTCTACAGCACACAGCTTGGAGTAATTTATTGGCTTGGACTGGGTAGCACATAACCCTTTAATAACACAGATAAGGAAGTGGTTATGTGAAGGTTTGTCTTCCTCATCCTGATAGCTCAATCTCAGATCTCTCTGGGGAGGGGCTGCCTCCTACCATTGAGATACCTATCATTGGTGCTGTGAAGTTGGTTCCTGAACTTTATTTATTAGATTTAATTATATTTGACATCATTTGTAGTCCCCAGGGAATTCTCACCACCATTTCACCCGTGCACCATCACCTCAGTTCCTTGTGCTCTTTCTGCTCTCATCTCAGTCTCTACCCACCCACAATGATCCCTTTGGTTTGTCTTTGTCCTTTTGTTCTTGTTGTGTTTTTGGTTTGTTTGTTTGTTTTTGGCTGTAATTGTTCATTTCCTTGAGCTCTCATTTTTTTTTTAGTTGTTCCTTTACATTCCTCCTAAGAGTAAAGCCATCCAATATCTTTCTCTTGCCTTCTGACTTACTTCACTGAGTATAATTCCTTTTAGCTCCATCCATGTTTCTATAAATGTCCCTAGTTTGTCATTTTTGATTGCTGAATAGTATTCTGTTGTGTATATGTACCACATCTTCTTGATCCAGTCATCTACTTTTGGGTATTTAGGTTGTTTCAGGTCTTACCAATTATAAATAGTGCTGCAATAAACATGGGAAACGGATATTCTTTTGGATTGGTGTTTTTGTGTCCTTTGGGTTGTGAGATTGCTGGGTCATATGGTAGCTCTATTTTTAGTAGACTGAGGAACCTCAATACGGCCTTCCATTGTGGTTGGACTAACTTGCATTCCCACCAGCAGTGTAGTAGAGTTCCTTTTTCTCCATATCCTCACCAACATTTGTTGGTTTTTTTGATATGTGCCATTCTTACTGGTACAAGGTGGTATCTAATTGTGATTTTAATTTGCATTTCCCTGATTATGAGGGATGTCAAGCATTTTCTCATGTGCCTGTTGGCCATTTGCATGTCCTCTTTGGAGAACTGTCTTTTAAGTTTTTCTGCCCATTTTTTGATTGGGTTGTTTGCTTTTTCTTGAGTCGTGTGAGTTCTTTGTATATCTTTGTGATCAGTCCCTTGTCAGTTGTATGGGGTGCAAAATTTTTTCCCATTTGGTGGGGTATCTCTTCATTTTGTTTCGTTAATGTTTCTTTTGCTGTACAGAAGCTTTTTAACTTGATGTAGTCCCATCTGTTTATCTTCTCTCTCATTTTTATTGCTTTGGGGGATGCATCTTCAAAGGCATTACAGAGATGTACGTCTTTTACCTATGTAGTGTTTTACCTATGTTTTCTTCTATATATTTTATGGTTTCAGGTCTTACATTCAGATCTTTTATCCATTTTGAGCTGATTTTTATACATGGTGTCAGGTAGTGGTCTAGTTTCATTTTCTTGCATGTGGCAGACCAGTTTTGCCAGCATCATTTATTGAATAAGCCATCCTTGTTCCATTGCATATTCTTTCCTCCTTTGTCAAAGATCAGATGTCCATATATGTGTGGTTTTACTTCTGTGCTTTCTATACGGTTCCATTGGTCTGTGTGTCTTTGTTCCAGTACCAAGCTGTTCTAATTACTATTGCTTTGTAGTAGAGTTTGAAGTCTGGGAGTGTGATACTTTCAATCCCCTTTTTAGTCAGGACAGTTTGGCTAATTGAGGTTTTTTGTGTCTCCATATAAATTTCATCAATATTTGTTCTATTTCCTTCAAGAATGTCATTGAGATTTTTATTGGAAGAGCATTGAAACTGTAAATTGATTTTGGTAGGATTGCCATTTTGATGATGTTGATTTTTCCTATCCATGAGCAAGAGATATCTTTCCATTTCTTTGTGTCTTTTTCTATTTCTTTTAACAATGTTTTATAAGTTTCTCTATATAGCTCTTTTGCTTCTTTTGTTAGGTTTATTCCTAAGTACTTGATTTTTTTGGCCTCAATTGTAAAAGGTATATTTTTCTTGATTTCTTCTTCAGATTGGTTGTTTGTATATAGGCAGGCTACTGACTTTTGTGTGTTGATCTTGTAACCTGCAGCTTTACTAAATTGGTTGATTGTTTTAATTAGATTTTCTGTAGAGCTTTTAGGGTTTTCCAAGTATATTATCATATCATCTGCAAATAGTGATAGTTTTACTTCTTTCCCTATTTGGATGACTTGTATGTCTTTTTCCTGTCTTTTTGCTCTGGCTAGGACTTCCAGTATTATATTGAATAACAGGGGAGAGAGTGGGCATCCTTGTCTTGTTCCTGATCTTAAAGGGAATGCTTACAATTTTTCACCATTGTGGATAATACTGGCTGTGGGTTTGTATATATAGCTTTTATCATGTTGAGATATGGTCCTTCTATTCCAAGGGGTTCGAGAGTCTTCATCATGAATGAATGTTGAATTTTGTCAAATGCCTTCTCTGCATCAATAGATATGATCATATGGTTTTTATCCTTCCTTTGGTGATGTGTTGGAGTACATTGATTGATTTTGGGATATTAAACCATCCTTGTGCCTCTGGTATAAATCCCACTTGGCCGTGATGTATTATCCCTTTGATGCATTGTTGGATTCTGTTGGCTAGGATTTTATTGAGGATTTTTGCATCAGTGTTCATTAGAGAGATTGTCCCGTAGTTCTCTTTCTTTGTGTTGTCTTTGTTTGGTTTTGGTATTAGTGTAATGTTGGCTTCAAAGAACGTACTTGGTAGTATTTCTTCTTAATTTTTTGAAAGAGTTTGTGTAGGATAGGTACTAGTTTGTTTCTGAATGTTTGGTTGAATTCATTTGTGAAGCTGTTTGGTCCTGGGTTTTTGTTTTTGGGGAGTGTTTTGATTACTGTTTCAATCTCACTGCTTGTAATTGACCTGTTTAAAAGTTCTATTTCTTCTTTGTTTAGCTTTGGATGGTTATATTGTTCTAGAAACTTGTCCATCTCTTCTAAATTTTTGAGCTTGTTAGCATATAACTGTTCATAGTATCGTCTGATTATTCTTTTAATTTCTTCTGAGTCTGTTGAGATTTCCTCTTTTTTTGTGTGATTTTATTTGTGTCTTCTCCCATTTTTCCTTTGTTAGTTTATTTTTTCAAAGAACCAACTTTTGATTTCATTGATTTTTCGATTTCTATTTTATTTATGCTTTAATTTTTATTATTTCCTTTTGTCTAGTGGTTTTGGATTCTTTTGTTCTTTTTCTAGTTCATTTAGTTGGGCAATTAGATTGTTTCTTTGAGTTTTTTTTTCTTTGTTGATGTGAGCTTGGATTGCTATAAACTTCCCTGTTATTACAACTTTTGCTGCATCCCATACATTCTGGAATGTGGTGTCTTCATTGTTATTGAATTTGAAGTATTTTTTAATTTCCTCTGTGATCTCTACAATCCATTGGTCTTCCAGTAGTGTGGGTTTCAAACTCCTTGATGCGGGTGGGTTTCTTGTCTTCTTTTCATGATTAATTTCTAGTTTGATGCCTTTATGGTCAGAGAATATAGTTGGAATGATTTTGATCTCACTGTATTTGTTGATGTTGGTCTTGTGGCCCAGTATGTGGTTCAATTCTGGAGAATGATCCATGTGCACTTGAGTAAAAAGTATATTCTGATTTTTTTTGGGGGTAGTGTCCTATATATGTCTGTTAAGCTCATGAGTTCTAGGTCTTTATTTAGGGCCCTGGTTTCTTTGTTTATTCTTTGTTTCTTTGTTTGTGACAGTGGAGTGTTGAAGTCTCCTACTATATATGTATTTAATGTTTTCCTTCAGAGATGATACTAATTGTCTGATATATTTTGGTATTCCTTCATTTGGTACATATATATTGATGAGTGTTCTGTCTTCTTGATGTACTGTGCCCTTGATCATTATGTAGTGTCCTTCCTTGTCTTTTTTTACCTTTTTTAGTTTGAAGTCTATTTTGTCTGATATAAGTATGGCTGTACCAGCTTTCTTTTTTGGTCCATTAGCTTGTAGGCTTGTTTTCCAACCTTTTACTTTCAGTCTATGTTTGTCTTTTGTGTTTAAATGTGTTTCCTGGAGACAGCAGAAGGTTGGCTTGTGGTTTTTAATCCAGCCAACTACTCTGTCTATTTAACTGCTGAATGTAGTCCATTTACATTTAGAGTTAAAATTGATATGCTGACACCTTGTCTTTTTTTTTTTTTAAGATTTATTTATTTATGCACACAAGAGCTGGGGTACAGGCCAGAGTCGTGGGAGGTGAGAGGATTCACCAGACAGAGTGGGGAGCAGAACAGTCAGATTGCAGCGGGCGAGGCAGGAGAGGTCTGCTGCTCCATGTGGGTCCCATCCCTGGCTGGAGGCAGGGATAGAACTCATGCTGCAGTGGCTGCGTTTTGCTTCATAGTGCATTGCTTAACCCACTGTGCCACCAGGGAGGCCCACCTTGTCTTTTGTGGTTTGTTTTCCTTTGCCTTATCTTGTTCCTCTTATTCTTTTGTTGATTTTGGTTTTACTACTACTTGTAGTATTTTTTGGAATGGGGGTTTGCTCGTGCTGAATTTCTGGAGTTTCTGTTTGTCTAGGAAAGTCCATATTTTTTCTTCATATATGAAGGAAAGCTTTGCAGGATAGAGAATTCGTGGTTGGCACTTGTTGTCTTGCAGTTTTTTGAATATGTCCCTCCATTCTCTCCTTGCCCACAGTGTGTCTTCAGAGAAGTCTGATGTTAGACTGATGGGTTTCCTTTATATGTTAGCTGTTTCTTCCCCCTTGATAGCTTCATTATTACCTCTTTGTCTTGGGTGCTTCACTAGTCTGTGTCTTGCTGTATTTTTCTTTCTATCATAGAAATTTGGGGTGCGTCTTCTTGTATTTCTATTTTCATCTCCTTTTTTAAGCTTGGGAAATTCTCTTCAAGTATCTTCTTAAATAGATTTTCCTTTATTTTTTCTTGGCCCCTTCTGGGATTTCAGTAATTCTTATATTTCCTTTCTTAATGGAATCTGAGAGATTTTGAAGTGTTTCTTCATTTTTTTTTTCCTTTGAACTTCCCTGTCCTTTTCTATTTTGGTTCTTTGTATTTCTGTGTCTTTGAGAGTACTGATTCATTCTTCCACTTTGTCCATTCTGTTTCCACTGCTTTCCCTATATTCCTGCAGTTCCTCCACTTTCTTTTTTAATGACTCATTTTCATTCTTCAGTTCATTATTGTTGTCATATCATATATTCTTTTTTCGTTGATCTTTCTGCGTTTGCATAGTGATGATTCTAAATTCTCTGTCAGGCTGAACATTTCTTCCATGTCAATGTTGTTGGGTTCTTGTATTTTTTTTTTGGTGGTGTGACTTTCCCCTGTGGACTTACTTGGTTATTTACATTTTTTCTTCTCCCTATTGTATGTTTCTTAATTTGTTGTATTTGTTGTGACAATGTTTTGCTGATATTGGCAGGCATCTCTTCAGGGTATTCCTTTTGAAGTGTAAGTAGCTGATAGGTGGTGTTCAACGGTAGTTTCACGGAGCAGTTACATGGGGTCCCCAACCCAAAATTCCCTATTCTGCAATGCTGGCGTCCAGTGAGTGCTATCCCAGTGCTACTTAAGTCCACCTAGACCAGAGCTCTCCACTCACCCAAATCACTGGCTGCGGGCGGGTTTGACTGGTGTGCAGCCCGTCCCTTCCCTCTGTACATGTAGCTGGCTGTTTTGCAGCGGCTGTCTGTGTTTTGCTGGGAGCTAATGGGCTGCTTCCTGCCTTGTGATATTGGGGTCAGGCTGCACTCCCTCAGCTCTTTGAGAGTTTTCTTGCCTGAGTAACCCCATCTGGGTGTGGGTCCCAGGGCATGTAGGAGTCCTGACCCTGGGGGCACTCCCCAACTTGTTTCTGTGTGCTCTAGTTGCAGATTTTAGTCCCTTACTGAGATTTCCTGCAGTCCCTAATCCAGGGCTCCCTGCCCTATGAAGATGGCGCCTGTATGGGGCTCTCCCAGCTCCCCTGGTCTTTCAGAGGACCTTCTCCCCAAACCCTTACCTCCAAATGGGAGATTCGGTGCTGGCGCACACCTCTCCACTCACCTCCATGTTCTGGGAGTCTAGTAGGCAGCTTCTAGCCTTGTGGATGTGGGGTCTGGCTACACTTTCTCAGCTGTTTTGGGGTTTTCTTACCTGGGGAATGCCCTGTCTGAGTGTGAGTCCCAGGGCGTACAGGAATCCTGACCCTGGAGAACTCCTCTGCTAGTCTCAGTGTGTTTGAGCTGCAGAATTTAGTCCCTCACCGAGATTGCCTGAAGTCCCTAATCCAGGGCTCCCTGCCCTGCGAAGATGGCGCCCATCAGGGTCCTGAACTTTATAGTCATGTCTAGCGCCAAGCGCTTTTCTGAGCCTGTGAGTCTGTTTAAAAACGAGCATTGCGCCATGCCAGGATAACTGAGAAACCTGACCCAGGTTTAAAAGCCCACTATATATTTGTTTGCGTTTTGTGAAGACTTTCCCAAATCTTCCCTAATTTGCTTGAAATCTTTGAGGGAGAATGAGACATGTATCCTGATGGGCTCCCAGTAGCCAATGGACACTGCCTGGAGAGGACAGAGATTAGCAGCTGAAGGATTTAGCTGGGCCCACCGGTACAGAAGACAGGAGGGGACTGAAGGCAAAGAGGGACAAAGAGGTTTGAGGGGGCCACTTAGGGGGCTTTGAGGTAGATTTTGAAGTCTATTTAAAACATATAGGGCCTCCCTGGTGGCGCAAGGGGTTAAGACACAGCAGTATGAAGCTACCTGTAGCCACTGCAGTGCACCCCAGCCAGCTAGGTGACCCGTATGGTGCAGTAGACCTCCTGTCTTGCCCACTGCTCCTCTCAGTATACTTCAATAGATCTGCCTGTTCTGCTCCCCACTCTGTCTTTGGTGACTCCTCATCCCCCACAACTCTGGCCTGCACCCCAGTTGTTGTATGCATAAATCTTTAAAAAAAACCACACATAGAACATACAGTTTTTTGAGATGACAGTTTCACATTGTTTGGATGCCCTAGAATGGGATTGCTGGGTTATTTCAATTTGTACTCAGGAGGCTCATTTTCAAATCCCAGGCAAGACTGAAGGATACCCAAACTTCCCAAGCTGTAAAGGGAAAAAATCCACCCTGCCCATTTTAAGCTGTCCACTCTGTCCAGCCATCTGTGCTTACAAAGACAAAGCAGACTGTTAGTGTGCTCAAAGATCTTTAATATGAAGTTCAAAGGGAAGAAGAAGAGGAGAAAGAGAGACACAGGATTTTGAATAGCACAGTCATGAACCAAGTTCCAAAACTCACTCTCATGGGCAAATGTTCGAACAGCTGGACTTTCAGTGGGGAAGCTGATGTCTAAAAACTTGCCAGGTGTCCTAGGTACCTTCTGGAGGGAAACCACAACAAAGATGCTAGGCCGTTCCTGGAGAGCTGGGATAGAAGGGCAGACCCAAATTTACAATGTACCATATAATCTAGCATGATGCCACGACAATGGCTGCCACTGTCCTGCTTACCTGTCAGAGCACTAAAGCCCAAAAAGCATCTGTCCATGTGTCTTTCCCTTCTCCTTCAATCCACCACAAATCTATATCTGCCTTGCTCCTTCCTTCTTGCCAGCTGCCCCCACTCGGGAAGTTCTGTTCAGGCCTGCTGGGAGCTGTGGTCTAAAGCACCTGTCTGCACGGAGGTGGGGGTGGTGTTTATTCAGGGCATTGTTCACTGGTTTGGAGTTTGCTGCTCACTCTTCTTCTGACAAAAGCACTAGTCTATTCATTAGCTGAGGATGAGGAGCAGATTGGAAACTGCTATAGATGATTGTGGTCCTAGGGGCCTTATGGGGCCTTTGGTCCTGCTTCCTCTTCTGCAGACTCAGGCAGTTGGTTGAAGAGACTTTCAGAGCATTTGGGTCTAAATTTCCATAGACTGGACACACCTGGGTGTGCTACAAACAGTGACTGAGTCAGGGTTTGATGGGGCTGACATGTGACCCTCCATTCCCCAGGGGCTGGACTCATGAACCAGGAGACCCCACCTCACTTGTTTCGCAGATGGTTTCATGCATAGCTGCAGAAAGGGCTGCATTGCAGTCTCCCATTGTCTCATCCCCAATGTGTCCTGCAGTCACTGAGCCCCTCTTCTCCATGGAAGTACTGGTAACACACAAGGTAAAGGAACAAGGCTTCCCCAGCTGCTGAACACCCTTATCCAGAAGGAGTGTGATGACCCTGTAAAGGCCTAGCCCTCTCATCTGTAGGTGGGGTGGGGGCCTGAGCCTCTGGGCCTCATTGGATGGTAGATTTATTCTCTACATGTACCAAGCATCGGCTGCCTGCTACCTCTGTGCTGGGTGTTGAGAAGCTGGGCTGAGGCTTCCAGGGTTGGTGGCACACCAGGAGTGTGTGGGTACCACATTGCTGCCAAATTACCAGCCGCTTTATCATTGTCCACTTTTACTTGTGTACCTCTGAGCAATGACTGCTGCACTTGTCGGGTGGTCTTTTTTTGGTCCCATTTATTTATATATAGTTGACATCAATTGTGGTCTCCATTTCCCACCACCATTTCACCAGTGCACCATCACCTCAGTCCCTTGTGCTCTTTCTGCCTCCATCCCCTCCCCCTCCACACACACAAAGTATTTTTGATTTGTCCTTGTGTTTTTGTTTTTGCTTTTTTCATTGTTATTATTCTTTTCATTGGTTCCTTATTTGGTTCCCTTATAGTCCTCCTAGGAGTGAAGCCATCTGGTATTTTTCTTTTGCCTTCTGACTTATTTCACCGAGCATAATCCCTTTAGCTCCATCCATGTTTCTACAAATGACTCTAGTTTATTTTTTTTTTGATTGCTGAATAGTATTCCATTGTGTATATGTACCACATCTTCTTGATCCGGTCATCTATTTTTGGGCATTTAGGTTGTTTCCAGGTCTTACCTATTGTAAATAGTGCTGCAATAAACATAGGGGTGCAGGTATTCTTCTGAATCAGTGTTTTTGTGTCTTTTGGGTATATTCCTAGGAGTGGGATTGCTGGATCATATGGGAGTTCCATTTGATGTAATGTGAGGAACCTCCACACTGCTTTCCATAGTGGTTGGACCAGCTTGCATTCCCACCAGCAGTCTATAGTAGAGTTCCTTTTTCTCCACATCCTAGCCAACATTTGTTGTTCTAATTTTTTGGTATGTGCCATTCTGACTGGTGTGAGGTGGTATCTCATAGTGGTTTTGATTTGCATTTGTCTGATTACAAGAGAAATTGAGCTTTTTTTCATATGCCTGTTGGCTAGATGCACTTCCTCTTTGGAGAATGTCTTTTTAACACTTCAGTCCATTTTTTGACTGGATTGTTTACTTTGTTTTTGTTTAGTCTGTCAGGTCTTCTTATAAAAAAGATGCTCTTCCAGCCTCCAAATTTGTTTCTGTCAATATACTATAAAATGATCTGGAAGGTTACCCCTTCCTTCTCTAGTAGACAGGAGACCCAGGCCATCTGCAAAGACATGGAAGTCTGAGACAGCTGTGCAGAATCTTCTGTCTGCAGGTAAACCTATCTTGTCACCCTCACTGGTGACTTAGGAGACAGAAAAAGATTTAATAGTGGGCCCTGACATGCCAGCCTGCAGGGCATTGTTCAGAAAGGAAGAGATTAGATCCTGCACTGATTTCCTTCAGCATCACCATGGCTTTAAGTCAGGACCACTTAGAACTAGAAGCTCCTACTGTCAATAATGACAGCATTGTCAGTATCAGTGACTCACTGTGCCTATCTATATATTGATAAATTCAAACTCCTGCTGAGCTTTCAGAATGTTTCCTGTTGGGGTCCTCACGTGGATTATCTAATAAACTCTTTATCATTGAGATTTCATTTCCCACTAACACTTCTATTTCAAATTTATCTTTTATTTGGAGAAGTTCAGAGGACAGAAAGACTTACCAAAGAGGTGATGTTGAAAATGGTGATTAAAATCAGTTAATTTTTAGGTAAATAGTGTAGTCTTCCTTTGATCTGGTGGTAAATCATTGTATATCTTGTCTCTGCCATGTTCCTAAGTGAAGCATTTTCCAGGATTGTTATTTCCAGACAGTAAAAATTATGTACAGAAGTGATGGTCTTGAACTGGGATTTAAGTGCTTGTGGCAGTGGGGTTGACAGTGGAGGAAACGCTATCAGAGTTTTTGTTTGTTTTTAAACACATTCACATAAGTTGACCTCAGTGACTATCAGCCCTGGAAAACATATTGCCCTTTTGGACTGGCCTTTGTCCAACTTTAAGCATTCACCCCAGAAAGGGATGAGGCTTTGTAGAAATAGTCAGATAGCCTTCTTCTTCCCAGCTACTTCTTAAAGTAACAGCTGTTTAACACATTTGTAAAAGCTGTAAATAAGCACACAAATGCATTTACCTCTATCCCTCTCCTTCTACCACTTTCTTGTGGAAGGAGAGTTGCATGCAGGGAAGTGTGACTGGATGAAGGCCCAGAAATCTGGAAAGTGTATTATGTGGGATCCCCATGGAGAAACTCTTGGCTGCCAGCAATGCTGGCTCTCATTCTCCACACACCATCAGTCTGATGCCTTATAGCCCCTGTTCCTCCTCGCCCCACCTCGTGCAGAGAGCAGATATAGCACAAATATTTTGTCTCGCAGGGCAGTAGCCCAGCCATTTGAGGAAAGGAAGTAAAGAAGCACAATGAGGGTTGGGAAATTAATGACCATCTTCTAACAGTCTGTATAACTCCATTTTATTGTCAGATTTATTTTATCAGCTTTGACATGGGTATTTGGATGTCAATAGTGGGAAGAGAAATCAGTTGATTTTCACTGTGGAAGGGCCAACGTCTTGATCTGCCTTTAGGAACCATTTCACAGTAGAACAAAGTAAGAATTCAGGTGTTAACTAAAGGGTGGGGCTAGGAAACAATGCTACTTTGCAAGTGAGAACGGGAGCTAAGTCTTTCACTAACCCCCCAATGGATCTGATTTACACTATAGGAGACTGAGGCATGAAGAAATAAAGTCAACTGTGAAAATTACATAAGTATTACCAGGACCTGTAACATATAGGTTAGGCATCCTGTTAAGATAAAATGAATGTATTTTCTTAGACTTCTGAAGCTGACTTCATGTCTATTTGAAAAGATTTTGCTTATGTTTTTTCTCCAGAAAAGTACACTATATTTGTACCTTTTTCACTCTGACTAGAATAGACAGGCTTGGGAGGTCAGGTTATGATTGAGTTCTTGAGGACGGCTCGACTCAGACTCACTCCCACTTGCTTCAACTAGTGTATATATACTTTTTTACAATAGGGAGAGACTTGAACTTGTTTGATCAGTTTTTTGTTTTTAAATTTCTGGTGTAATGTCTGAAACTGAATCAAACTTCACTAGTGAATAGAATGGTCTACCAGTCAATTATAATGTGTGCAAATTAACAATAAGAAAATTTATAATAAATGCCAGGCTCTTCTAATAATGAAATATATATATAGTTCAGTTTACTTAAATGTACTGTGTCAGAGAATCAAAAGCATTTTCAGTGACAAGAAGTACACACTAGTATAGATTTGTCCCTGAGAAAGAGAGTCTCATTTGTATGCTCAAATATATTTTTTCACTTAAACACTTGAGTTTGAGCTTTCTGGACACAGTGTGCTACCCTGAAAACATCGTGACATCCACTCAAGTGTTCTCATTCTTCTGTGAAGGCGAACTCTGTCTTCTACTTTGGAGACTAATTTTATGTTGATAGAGTTGGTAAACTCTCATTGTTAACAGAAATTGGCTTTATTCAGCCATGGTTATTTAGTATCTCCTGAGATTGGGGGGTGGGGGTTGCAATACCTAACAAACATAAATTCTCAACACTCAGAGCTCAGAGTCTTTGGTTTCCAAGAATACTGTAGGTTTATTAGACCTTCAGGTTTGCAGTGCTTTATGCACAGCTTTGAAACTGGCAGTAGGTCTGGAACTCATGAAACTGTAAGAACACATAGCAGGAACTGGGTTGCTGATTCTGAGGTTTCCTTTATCCCGAGGAAGCAAGCAATATTATTACAAAAAAATGAGCAATATTTGCTTCTGAAAAATCATAAAAATCTCATCTTCTAAATCTATATGCATAAGATGGGAATGAAGATGAGTTCAGTTTTAAAGGGATACAAGTCATGGTAAACAGGTTAAACAAGATTGCTTAAAACAGTAAACCTTATTTCTTTGATAAAGATATAGGAACAAAATATTTTATAGTGCTTTATAAAAGCACTGTATTTTTGATTTTGTATTTAAATAGTACTTATGTATATACTCACATTTTTTTACATAGATATATATAGAGAAATCAATGTCTCACCATTGGTTTTATTCTCTACTTGGAGTACGAAGTATTTTTTGTTATTCCAGTGTAACTCCAAATACCTTCTTCACTGTGAACCAACTTGAACATAGATTTTTTAAAAAAAGATTTATGTATGTATGCAAAAACTGGGGTACAGGCCAGAGGTGTGGGAGGTAAGAAAATTCACCAGAGACAGAGCGGGTAACAGAACAGGCGATTGACTGAAATCCACTGCTGAGGGGAGCAGTGGGGAGACAGGAGAGGTCTGCTGTACCACGTGGGTCCCCTCCCTAGCCAGGGATTGAACTTGTGCTGCAGTGGCTGCCAACAGCTTGACAGCACTGACTTTAATTAACATCTGCACCACCAGGATGCCCTTGAACATACATTTTTGAAAAATTCTTAGCTGAATTTAGGAAACGTTGGTGACTTCCTTGAAAAGCCAGGCTTTAGCTATTGTTTCCGACTGTGCTCTTCTGGGGAAGCTCTGATTCACTTTGTTCCACATGGTGTCACTCTGTCCTTGCAAACCACATAATTATCTCCATTTCAGTTTCTAACTTTCTTCCACTGTATTAAGGAAGAGAAAACTTAAAGTTATACATAAAAATGGAAAAATACTATTTTTATTCTAAGATAGTGTGATAAAATTTCCTAATTGCCCCTCATTTCTTTTAATCTTGAAATTAAGTAGGATGTGTATTTTTTCTTCGAAGGCAAGTCACCAAATCAACAGATAAGTAATGTTTTCAAAATACACTTGCAATAGTTTTATTAAATAACATTTCATCTTTACCATCTTAGTGTATTTAAATGATTTTATAAATACTTTTATAATTAAAATATAGTTATAATTTAAAACATGAATCTTTATACTTATATGTAAAATATATTACTGGGTGATTTAGTAGTTACTTAAAAAATGCAAAAATAATGTAAGAGAGTTTAATTGAATTAGAATTTAAAAAAATGGTATGGGCTAGGTGACAGCAGTATGTTGTTTAATAGAATGTCAGAATAATTTTTTTTGATAATGTTCACCTGAGCTTTGTAGGCTAGAGACACAAATCCCCTGGTATATATTCTGACCATCTCAAAGAGAAAACAATCTACATTCTTGTCATTGTGATATTAGTGGACCAGTATTCATAGCATGGCATAACATGGTGACAATATAGCACATGGAAGAACTATGTAGCCTAATATTCTAGTGTCAAATTTAATTTCAGTAGCTGCACACTGTATGATCTTACACAACTCACTTCACCTCTTGGTATCTTAGTTTTTCATTGTAATATAGGGATATAATAGTATACTTATTTAAAAAAGTAATTTATACTATGCTTAGAACTAATATACTAATCTCTAATATGAATACTTATGTATATACTAATACCTGGTATTATAAATTCAGAATACATGTTATATATAATTTTTATTATATACTAAAATCTAATATAGTTCTAGGGATTATACTAATATCTATTGTAATGTTATATAGTATACATAACATTAATATCTAATTTATATTTTTAAAATTTACATTTGATGTATGTACTATGTAATATGCAATATGTTAATATCTATGTCATAAATTATACATTATATACAGTAACTTGATATATTAGTAGCTAATATTGCATATAATCCATATACTAGTATTTTAATATCTAGTATTAGAATTTTATAGTATATAAGAGATATCCTCTAAAGATATATAGCATTATATATTTTCTCTATAATATATATTATTTATAACATTTATATTATGATTAGGGACTGAGACAAAAAGATTAGCATCTAAGAAGAAACATATTGTGGAGCTACGTAACTAGTACTTGGTTCCAAAAGGCTAAGCCAAGAAATTGTCTAATCATTGTGTAGATTAGGAATTTTTAGTAAAAAGAAAATTCAGAAGTTATAAAACTTTTGTCTTCAGGTATTCACTGATCAATAGGGGAAGTGGGATTTATTTTGACATTGTGATTGGAAACCGTAAGGAGTTGGCACAAACTTGTAAAATCTTGAGAAACACTGCACTAGCAGGACTGGAAATGTTCCAGTCTGAAATGTGACCACTTGGTGACAATGTTGAAGGAAACATTCAATCAAACAATGGTTTTCCCTTGAAAGTTCTTTCAGCTCTTTTAAAGTGTGTGATTGTGTGTGTGTGTATTTGGCAATTATTTATCTATAACTGGGTAGAAGATATTAGTGCAGGGAGAGGCATTAAAATACAAACTCCAATCTTCAAATATTTTACAGAATAATATACAGTTGCTGAATATGTGGGAGCAGTAACTGAAGTGTATATATGTTAATATGCATTACACATATTAAAATTTATTGTGTAAATGCATATTAATATTTTAAACATAAATATATATATAACAAATATTAATATACGATGTCAAAACAATGATAAAACCATGTTACCTAACCAAATGATAACAACACACGAGGAACTGACTATATAATTGTTGAGAATCATTTTTAAGATCAAACTAAATTTCACATCAGCAACATAAAACAATGAGCTATAGAGGAAGAACTAAAGAGAAATCCATTTACATTTCATTTTATTTTAATTAAGTTCTAAGGAGTAAACTTAACAAAAGAGGTGATGGACCTAGAAATGAAAACTATAAGAGACATTGTTAAAACAGATGGAAGAAGACACAAAAAAATGGAAAGATACTCCTTGCTCCTGGATTGGTAGAATTAACATTGTCAAAATGGCCACCTTATCAAAAGCAATATATAGATACAATGGAATCCATATGAAAGTTTCAACGGTGTTCTTTCAAGAAGTAGAACAAACACTACTGAAATTCATGTGGAACCACAAAAGACCCTGTGGAGGATTATGGGTGAAATACACCTGAAGAATGTAATCTTCCAAATCATGTAGGCTGTTCGTTTTTTTTTTTGAGGTAAAACTCAAAAGAACAAACAAAACCCATGAATTTCAGCAGCACAAAGGGATACACAAAAGCACCTGAAATTCCAGGTGCTATATGATCTGTCCAAATATGATAAAATTGAGAGATATACTTTGAATCTGTTTTATGTGATTGAATTATAATATTGTTCTTTATAGATGTTATTTTACTAGTAAGTACTAGTGCAGGTGTATGTTTGCTAAAAACTTTCTTGCATGATAGTAGGTCACACTGTATTTGGCTGTTCCTTTACTGAGCACTCTTTATTCACTTACTAAACAGTTTAATAAAACCTCTCTAATGTTATGTGAAGTGTGTAGCACAATGGATACAAATGAATGAATAGGACTATGGTATGAAGAGATGAGTGAGCTGGTAACAATGGCTGCACAGAGATCTATGGCACAAGTGAAAAATTGTTTTGGAGGAAATCATAACTAAGTCAATATTAAAAATGGAAAGAGTGATGAGATAAAATAGAGAGGGTAAAGACATTATCAAAGAGAAAAAGCAATATGTAAAATTAAAAATAAAATAAAAACAAAGGTATGGCATGTTAAAAGTTAAGAATGTGCACAGAGCCTAAAAAGTGAGCATAGGCTAGACCATGAAATGCGAGTTCCCAGCTTAGGGTGACCTGAGAACATTGGTCACTGAAGACTTTTGGCAGGTACTGACATCATCCAAAATTTTACCCTTTGGAAATGTGAAGTTGGTTGCAATTTGGAGTATAGCCTGACAGTGCTGCATTTATGGTTCTATTTAGGAAGTGGATATAGTTCCCTATTAAATATAATGTTACCTAAACTCAGATGAAGGAGAATAGCGTGGTTAGAGGTAGAGAGATTTGTGGCAAATTGGAAGATTGTGAGGGAAGAGAAAAGAAAGTCATGTATCACTCAAGGGTCAGACGGAGGAACAACTGAAATGATGTAACCATCTATTGGGGTGTTAGCAGACTTAACCTTTCTTTGTCCTATTTTTCCAGGCAGTCATTGTCATAACATCCACTCTCATCTATGTGGGTGTTCGAGGTAGTAGATGAGTGTGTCTTTAGGTCACATCTCTTAAGTTTTATAAAAATTTTTAAAAAGGGGAAAGAAAGGAGGGAGGCAGACACTGACTACATAAGAGAGTAACAAGTGAAAAAGAATGAAAGCATTATAAAACAGATAATTAGGTTTGAATTTAAAAAATAGTTAAAATATCAATTTGGCAGAATTTCTTGTATACACGCAACTTCATAGGCAAAAATACCCCAAACCGAACAACCAATAATTTTTTCTTTCATAAAAACCTCATTTAGTTTTAGAAGAACAGGAGCATGAATGCAGGCCTGGTCTTGCTGGCACTCACAGGGAGAGGCTCTTTGCTTGTGGATGTTTTTGAGTGCCAGACTTGACCCATTTGCTAGAAGTATACATTTCTATCCCTCTTCACAAGAAAACCACCAAGATTCCTTCTAATGGGAATAGTGACTTCCTACCTGAATTTGCAGCAAGCACAGCTCCTTCACAAGGTAATATCTGCTGCTAGTTCCTCTACAGGAGAAAAAGGACATTTTGTCCAGTGTAGTCAAACACAGGTTGTCAAGTCCAAGGGTCCTAATTATTAGAGGGTGAAAAATATAAGAAATGAGTAATGAAAGAATTTTAAGAACTTTGTGAAACCTCTGAAATGCTGTGATCTTGGTATCATTTAAACTTCTGAAAAAAAATGTAGGGCGATGTTAAAATCCTAACCCTAATCCACTCAGAAACCAAAATCATTGCAACTCATTTCTTAGTAGATTATATGATAACTGACAACCAAATAAAAGTGTATTCTTCTAAAACTATTATAGTCAAAAATCATAGAAACTCAGAAAAATCAATGAGCTATATTATCAAATAATTCATTTGGTTGCCTATTACACAATCATCAATAATTTCATGGTTATGCTATGCTCATATTTCAAACAACTATGTTGCAAAGGAGACAAATAATTACTATTAATTCATTGGAAATTTGTTTTTCTGTATTGGTAAACATGGATAAGAATGGTATTGTAGAAAATTAAATATAACATAGAAATAGATGTGCTTAGCATTAAATTTGTAATATTGAATATGGAATTTTGAGGTTGGCTTCTGACTAGTGTACCTTTATCCAAATTATTCATGATATTTTAATAACATAAAACCCACCTAATGGAACAAAAATGCCAACTTAAATGCTGTTTTAAAATTAATTTTTTGATGAATTTATCTGAAAAATTGCATAGACCTGGGAGATAATTCATGTCTTGCTCAAAGAAGATGAAATGGTTTATAGGACATGATTTTACCTTTTTTAGTTCTATTTTTGTTTTCAAATGATTGGCCTACTTTACTGATAGCTAAGCACAGAAACAGACAACTCTAGATGGCATAAAGATTATTCCTTGAATTTTGTTACAGGGGTTTATAATTCATTGTTTTTCTTCTCTTGAAATTGAAGGCTGCTAAATAGTAAGGAAAAGGTAGCCTATGAGAGCTGGTAGTTCATAGATGTCAGTAAAAAGCCATATTTTATTTCATAGTAAATAAAATTACTTCATACTGTATCCAAAGTGTTTCCAAATGGAAAGCCAAAATCTACATAAATTCTGTTTTGCCAAGAAATTTTCTGCCATGGTTCTCATTGTTGATATAGAATATAAATGAAGGCCTCAGATGAAGAGGGAAAGTGCATCTTTACACCCAGCCGTCTTGGCAACAGAAGAAAGTGCTATATTGTTCTTCACACAAACCGTCGCCATTAGAGCGCAAGATGTTCTTTTCCTTCTAATCCTCATTTGTACCCCTTAGCCATTTGTTTAGAATTAAATTAACTGCAATTTGGAAAATGTGGATGAAAGGTAGTGCATTGAGTAGATATCACATGTTTCCTGAATGGTGCCTGGTCGACCTCTTTCACGGCCATTCATTGTGCTTGAAAGGGTGTAGTGTGTGAATTGTTGGACTGTCACTCTGCAGAGAAATCTGGCAGCCAGTATTACCATGGAAACAGCAGGAAAAAGACAATTAACAAAATGGCTTTGATTTTTTTCCTATTTCTTTTTCTTCTCTTTAGATTTAGGAAGGATATTCCCCCTTTAAAACACATACACATTCATATATGTGCATGTATACCCATCATTAAAAAAAAAAAAAACCCAGTATTTAAAATTCCACCTATAATTGGATTCCTCCATTGATGTTACTGGTGATTTTAAAAAATCATACTTTTAATATAAAATATTTATAAATTGTTCTCTCAACTTGTCCCCTGCCCCTTTCAATTTCTGTTCTTTTCAGACATTGAAAGAATTCTTTGGAAATATCCTTAGGTAAACGACAGTTAATGAGCAGAGTCTGTGATTTTAACCCTGGCACATTCACTGGACTTTTAATTAGTCCCTCTTACCATCACTTCTGTGACAGAAACACAATGTAGGCCCAAGAGCTTAAATCAAAGGAGGCTCTTTTTAGATTTGTCAACCTTAGTTTAAGTTAGAACATCAGGAACAGTGAGTTATATGTGGCCTTGATGGCTGAAATTTGTGACTGAAGGGTTAACAGAGCTAACAAGTAGATGTTTGATGTCACCACTTATGTGAAAAATGCACCTCAAACTTTGTCAGACATTGATTTCCTTTAAAAAGGCTATTTATAAATAAAGGAAAGCATTGTACATGGTGAGCCTAATAATTAAAGTAAAATATGAGGGGGGGACCTATTGAGTCTATGTGTCAAATATCCCATTGAAATGAAACATTATACTTTGCAGATAATCACTGTAAGAGCAAGGAGATACTTGGGAGAACAAGAACCTAGTTTTCTTTACATACTGTATTTGAAAATCTGCTCTGAAGGAAGGTAATTCCATATTACTTTCTGCTAAGTGCAACAGTGACATTGAGCTTGCTCTAAATTTAATATAGATTTTAATTTTTTCTAACAGAATGAGATTAAATACCTTCTATTTTATAGACCATCTATTGACATCTCTAAAATTCTAGGCAAGTCTCCAGAAAACATTCTTAAAATTTTCAAAACAAAGGATTAAGCAGTGCTGAATTATGTATTCTTTTACTTTCTCCAACATTGTTTTTTACATTTGACAATATTTACTTCTAATTGCCAAGAAAAAAAAAAAGGGGGGGTCACTTAGACATATAATTCCAGAAAAGAATATTTTCAGGCTGGACATAGTATGCTTTTCCAGATTTTAGAATTTTTAAATAAAAATTATTCCATAGGGGAGTAAGTCAGAAGAATGACAAATACCAGCTGGTGTCACTTATATATGGAATATAGAGAAACCAAAGGAAGGGCCAGATAGAACCAAACTAACAACCAAGCCTACCTGCAGAACTGAGGCTAACAGAGGGAGAGGGGAGAGAGAGGAGTACTATGAGTATGGACTGTGGTGGTGGGTATGGTGCAGTAACAACACCTGACTAGGGAGATCCTGTACCATGTAAACCAATGTTATAAAAAATTACTTTCTGCTAAAATTAGGTTACACTTTAATGTGACTGTACAGATAATATTCTTTATGAAGTACCTCCTTTAGAAAAAAGGAATGTGCTTTAGGCTTAAACATTGCTTTTTATTTGAAAGCTATTAGTTATTTACTTTATGAAAAGAAACTAAAAGTATTGACATACAACAAGGCAGTTAAAATTCATGTGAAATTTTTGAAAAACATTTATCATTTTGAATTGGAGTCATGGAAAACTTGCTGTTTTTAACAGGGAGAAATCACGTGGAATAGTAACTTTCAAATTCTGTCATCCTATGTAGTTCTGTTACTTACATCTTGCCTATTGTAAATTTATCATTGAGATGGACATAAAACTCTAGGGAACTATTCATGAGGTGCATGAGAAGGTAACTACTTATTAATTCATAGAGTAGTACTAAAAGTTAAGAATTTTAAAAAATGATTATGCATACAAGATCTGGGGTACAGGCCAGAGTGGTGGGAGGTAAGGGGATTCACCAGAGACAGAGCAGGGAGCAGAACAGGCAGGTCGACTGAAATACACTCCTGAGGGGGGCAGTGGGCGAAGCAGGAGAGGTCTGCTGCACCTACAATGTAGGTCCCCTCCGTGGCCACTGATCGAACTCATGCTGCAGTGGCTGTGTATGCTTCATAGTGCGGGGCTTAACCCCTTGCGCCACCAGGGAGACCCTTATAGAAGATTTTGAGAATACTGAGATTCCTTATAAATGAAATGACTGAGTAATTTTGCAAAACAAATTGTTAAGGACTTCAAGAACTTGGATATCAAAGGGGCCACAAAATTAAAAAATCACAATTATACTGATCTAACTTTGATAAAGAGGTACACATTTTAACATGTTATCAGAGATTATCACGTCTAGGATATTATCAAAAGTGACCTATATAATTTTTCTGTTGCTACACTGGATATATTAGTTCTAACATAAATGTGCAGTTTTCTTCATATTTGTTTCTTTCACACGCCTCACAATGGTGTCTTGTTACTAATTTATTTACTTGGAAGTATACCAAGTGACTTTTCTTAGGATATTAAATATACCTACCATTAAACAAGGAGTTACTGTTTTTTTATTGAGACAACATTGCTTTATAGCATGATATATGATTCAGAGGTGCAGGATCACACCTTGGCAGATGTTAACACACCTTGCCCAACACCGAGGCATCCATAGTCCTCTCTGAAGGTCTACAGTCTACACTATGCACTCCACACTCTGCCTCACCCCATGATAGCCTCACTTACAGACTTCTAGGATTTGTTACTGGTTTGGCTTTACTTTGCTTGCTTGTCGCATGCATTCTGGAAGGTCATGTCCTCATGAATTTCTCTTGAGTTATTTTAAAATTTCTTCTTTGATTTCCTCTTAACCCAATAGTCATTCTGTAGTGTGTTGTTCAGTCTCCATCTATTAGGTTTATCCTGCTTACTTTTTAAAGTTGACTTGAATTTGATACCATGATGGTTGGTATAATTTCAGTCTTCATGAATGCATTGATATGAATTTAATGACCCAATACATGGTCAATCCATGTGTACTTGACAAGAATGTTTATTCATCTTTTTTGGGGTGCAGTAATGTCTATGTGTCTGCTAGCTCCATGTAAATTCTTTGTTTAAGGCTATTGTGTCCCTATTTATTTTCTGTCTCATTGATCTGTCCACTGTGAAGGTGTTGTATTGATCTTTTTAGATCCTTTTATTTTCTTCTAAAATTTTAAATTTTGATTTTCTGTTTGTTCAATTTATTTTTAAGGACATGTATTATTTGTTTTTCTGAATTTTCTTGTATGTCTTTGATCTGTTTTTTTTTTTTTTTCTGTTTTCTTCCATCTTTTTGAATTTCTGTCATGACAATTTTGAACTCTGTCTGATAGGAAGAAAAGCTCTTCCGTTCCTTTGTTGTTAGGTTCTGGAAATTTGCCTTCTCTCTGTAGCGTAGTATTCCCCTTAGTTCTCAGGTGGCCATTTGTGTTTTTAATTTTTTTCTCCCCACTATTTGTTTTTGGGATATTATGGGTGTAGAACTTCCACTTTTTTCCAGTAGGTGGTGCTGCATATCAGGGAGAATTAATGTGTATCTGGGTGTCTTGTGTGTGTAGGTTAGGAGCTTATTTGCTCCTGCGTGTGTAGTGTTCTGCCTGGCTTCTGCCTGTGCCAACTGTACACCCTTCTCTCTGAGGCTTAGATCTATTTCCCTGTAGTCTTCAGGGTGGGCCATCAACACAAGATAGATGTGTTCCAAACTCCCTTCACTTTACTCAAATCCAGCTATCTGCCATCCCTAGGAAAATGAATGCTGGGAATCATACCTTTCTGAGCTGTTTTCCTCACTAAAGGCGCCAACACTTCCATTCAGCTCTGACACATTCCAACTTAGCTTCTTTATGTTAGCTTGACCCCCCCATCTGCCCACTCCGAGGTGATGTGGGTGCTGGAAAAATCCTTCTGGCCTTTGTCTTCCTCACTGGGAGTCTTGTCTGCCTGTGTCACCACCAGATGCTCACATGGCTAGATCTCCAGTAATCAGACTTTCCCTCTGAGGTTTGAACCATGATTTTTTGAAGTGGTTGCCTCCTTTCCTCAACTCAGTTTTTCCTCCAATTAAACTTCATTCACATTTCTACTCTCTCTCTCTTGACCTGCATTTATCCTGGTGGTTGTGATCTATTCCAGTTTTGCACCACATTGTGGTATCTTGAGTTCAGTGCCAATTTGGACTCCTCAGTTTGTTGTCCTAGGAGCAAAATATCTTCTTTTCTAAAATAAAATTTTGATATTATTCCATACATGTGTGTGTGTGTGTGTGTGTGTATATATATATATATAAAATCACACCGTATTTCTTTG
Organism: Galemys pyrenaicus; assembly: GCA_019455555.1. Lineage (NCBI taxonomy): Eukaryota > Metazoa > Chordata > Mammalia > Eulipotyphla > Talpidae > Galemys > Galemys pyrenaicus. Next base: position 5,068,890 of record JAGFMF010011673.1, read on the forward strand.
AACTCAGGATGTTCTTCAAAATGCCATGGTTTATTATGTCCTTGTCAGCTTGGTCAAATTCAACTAGGCTAACTCCATTCTCTAAAGTGTAGTAGCTTAATCTCGATCATAACAATCTCCCTCTCGGGGCACTTGGGATTCCAAGAGATGGCTTTTAAATATGGGGCCTCCATTTTCTTAAGGGAGTTTGGTGCCACTGAAAGTTGCACTATCATGGTGAAATTTTGAATATTGAATCTGGTAGGAAGTAAAGATGTCCCATGTTTCCATATTGGGTTTTGGAGCTTTGTTCTCGCTCTGTGGTGAAGTTCTCCTCTGAAGATTCAATGTGCCATTTGTTGTATTTTTCCATCTCCACATTAACACTTTTTGTATTTTTTTCAGGTTCAGTTATGTGTTCGTGTCCTAAGAGTGCAGGTTTTCCACTTTTCCAGTAGATGGTGCTGTGTGCCAGGGAGTACTAATCTATATAGCTTATTCTTGGGATGGCACAGGGGCCGGGAGGTCATCACTAGTGAATAGTGATGGGGCAGAGGAGAGGTCATGCTTGTGGCACCACTGATAACCTGCTTTTCTGGTTTCAGACCCTCACTCTGCAGTCTTCCAGCAGGACTAACAATGGAACTTGCCCACTATGCTTTCAGGTGTCTGAAATTTCAGTTTCACTGCAGTGGCTCAAACCCTGATGGCTATAGGGAGGGAATCAGGCTTTCCTGAGCTTTGTTTTCTTTAATGGGTACCCTCTCCCCTGGCTCACCTTAGCACATTTGCATACAGGTCCCCAACACATACTGTGTTGCTCTGCTCTCCCTAGTACCGCCCTATCATGGGAGCAGGCTATGAACCACTATTTTCTGCCTGAGCTAGTATGCTTCTTACCACACACCTTTGTTGTCTAGATTTGAATTTCCTCAGCCTTTCTGTCACACCCCATATCATTGGGGTGAACTCGGAGTTCAGTGACCAACTGGACCACCCTGGGTTATTCTAGATGTGAAGCAAGGAATTTCCTCAGGTGCCACCTTCCTTCTCTCTCTCCTTCTCTTCAATGGGAAGTCACTATCATGCTTCAAATGTCCAAATGTCAAAATACAGTAAAAACTTACTGTTTGGTGACTATTTTGAAAATACCCCCTCTATAATTAAAGAATATCAAGCTAATATCAGAGTGAACAAATAATCTCATAACTCAAAGATCATCTGGAGTCTGTCTTCACGTTAAAAATTGAGAAACTTGGGACTTCCTGATGGCACAAGGGGTTAGATCTCAGCACTATTAAGCTATCAGCAGCCACTGCGACATGAGTTCGATCTGCAGCCAGGTTGCTAAATCCACATGGCACAGCAGACCTCCCCTGTTTCACCTGCTGCTCCCCTCAGCAGTATATTTCAGTAGATTTGCCTGTTCTGCTCCCCACTCTGTCTCTGGTAAATCCTGTTACCCCCAGCACTTCTGGCCTGTGTCCCAGCTCTTGCATGCATAAATAAATCTATCTTAAAAATTTTTTTGAGAAACCCTCAGGGGAGGCATGATTTGATTAAGGGCGACTAAGAGAGATTAGAATAGTTTTAAGATCTAGAATTTTCTTCAAATTTATCAAGCATTATAGTCAAGATACGTTATGCTTATTTTATAAATTTTTTTACAATATTTGGTTTCATATGACAATTATTCAAAACTTGGAAATAATGGAAAAGTGGGAGAGAAATGTCTTTTCAATGTTATGTTCAGGAATTTTTTAACAGGGTGACACAAGAATTATTAAGCTATCTAGCAGATTTTGATTAGACCCTGGAAACTGAGAAATTTTATGTTAATTTACAGATTTCTGTTAGGTAGAAAGCAAAAGTTATGGTTCTTTTTCTCTGTATAAAGTTTCTTTAATCTATTAATCTCATTCCAAAATTATGTTTTAAAAAATGATAATAAATTATTTCCTCATAGGCTTTTGATCCTAGATTTACTATCTCACTGTGTAATCAATGAGTTAAATACATTTTGGCATGTGTTAATTTAATATTTACATAAGAAATGAACTTTTAACATTTTAAAAATCATGTGTTTTTTTCCTTAGAGTTTTTTCAGCAGAATACACAGGCGGGCTCCCTGCCAAAGCCAAATAGACTTTGCTATTCAAGAAGTGTGCCTCCTGTACATTTTATTCCCAGGACTATCTCATTTGGCTCTTGGAATACCACTTGGCAAGTAGAAATGAAAGGCTCGCTCTCTCCCCTCCCTATCCCCCCACCCCGTACTCAGATTTGTCTATATTTGGAAAAATCTTTGACTCTTATATTATCACATATGAAATATTTCCCTATTAGAATAGTAATAAATTGCTAAATTGAATTACAACATATCACTAAAAGAACCTGTTCTGATTAGCTTATGTGGTTTAAAAAGCATTACATAAATATAGTATTCTTTCATGGTTACCTGGCTATTGAATTACAATCTTTCTATTGAAAAAAGTAGCTTAAGAATATTGTCAACTCACAAAAACTCTGATTGAAAAGAATACCTGCACCCCTATGTTTATAGCAGTACTCTTTACAATAGGTAAGACCTGGAAACAACCTAAATGCCCAAAAACAGATGAGTGGATCGGGAA
>JAGFMF010011673.1:5071551-5085715 GCA_019455555.1 Galemys pyrenaicus
GGAAAGGAATAAGAACATTAATAATAACAACAACAAGAAGAAAGAAACAAAAACCAAAAATGAAAAGACAAGGATAAACTGGGGACACTTGGTGGGGAGGGAAGAGGGAAAGGGTGGAGGGCAGACGGGAGCACGGGGGACTGAGGTGATGGTGCACTGGTGTTACGGTGATAGGGAATACATGGGGATTACAATTGAAGTCAAATATATGTAAATTAAAAAATTATTAAAAAAAATAAAAGCAAAAAAAATCTGCAGCAGAGGAAAAAAAATATATTGTCAACTCATGAACAATTGTTTATACAATCCAAGTTTATAAAATCAACTTGAGTCCTTGAAGTAATCACAATGACAACAATTTTGGTGTCTCCTCTGATTTTATCAGAATGAATCATAATAATGGTTATATTTTAAAATATATATGCAGCTTATTTCTTAATAGTTAATTTAACCTTTATCTCTGTACTTTTATTGATTATATCATGATCCAGCTCCCTCATGTTAAAGACAATGAAACAAAAATATAAAATTTTTTTATTGAGATAGTAATTATTTTAAAAATTCTATTCATTTAAACAATTTTCAAGATCCTAAATTAATGTTTAAAAATGAACTAATACTAGAATTAATGATTTCAAACTAATATCCACACTAAATTGTGATATAGGGTGACACAAATATACTTTTTTGAAGATATAAGAGGGATGTGTATGATCTTCAGAAATTGAATTATCTACTGGTCTGCATTAATTTTTTCATAACTCTCTCAAATTTCTTTCATATTTGTTCTGTGAAGGAAAGCTATTTTGGGTAAAAACAGACCCATAAAAGAATCCCAATAACAAAACCTCTTCTGATAAAAAGGAGAAAAATGGCCGTAATATACTTCCATATTTCAAACTATACTATAAAACCATAATAATTAAAACAACATACTACTGGAACAAAAAGACACACAGACCAAAACATGAGAACTCAGAGCCTAGAAATAAACTCACAAATCCATGAAAACAAATCAGTGATAAAGGAGTGAAGAATATACATTTGAACAAGGGAAAACCTTTTCAATAAATGGTGTTGTGAAATTGAATTGTTACATGCAAAAGAATGAAATTATAGTACTATTTCACATCATACACAACAATCAACTCAAAATGGATAAAGACTTTGATGTAAGACCTGAAATCATAAAATACAGGAGAAAATACAGGAAAAACACTCCATGACATTAAGTTTCAGCAATATCTTTAGATTTGTCCCCAGCAGCAAGGAAAACAAGAAAATATAAATAATTGGGACTACATCAAACTACAAAAGATTCTGCACAGTCACCATAACTAAAATGAAGAGAAACCATAATGAATAGGGTAAAATATTTCACACAACACATCAGACAAGGGACTGATATGAAATATTAACAAAATGCTCATACAAGTCAATGAACACAACCCAATAAAAAATGGGTAAAGAACTAATTAGGCACCTCTACAATGAAGATACACAGATGGCTAACATACATGGAAAGATTTTCATCATCATTTATCATCAGGAAAATGCAAATCAAAATCATCTCACACCCATGTGAATAGCCCATATCTAAAAGACCAGAAACAAGAGGTGTGAGAGTGTGGAGAAAAAATAAACCTTTTACACTTTGGTGGTATTTTTTTTTTCCCCAAAAGAGTAAATATGGATCTGCCATAGAGCCAGCAGTTTCACGCCTAAGTATACCTCCAAAACATTAATTCATAGGAAAACCTAAGTCTACCACATCACAGCATACTCTGGAGTCTGTGCCCCTCTGGACTACTTTCATTTTATCCTGCTGGGGGAGTAAAGCAGAAGATCTATTTTAATGGCATCTTCTCCCAGAGTCTACTCTAATTTTTTTTTAAAACATGTATTAGTTTTATTTTTGAAATTTATAAATATAGAATTACCTTATACCTAGCCTTTTTCATTGATATTATATAGAGATTATTCTATGCTGGTTTGTGTAACATTGGTTTCTTTTGTATGTTATTGTGTGATATTTCATTGTATGGGTATGTCATTATGTCATAGTTTATTGTCTCCTGTTGGTGAAGAACCAAACATTTTCCAATGTTGGGCTATTATAAAATACTGTTATGAACATTTAGTAAGCTATTTTTTACTTATGGGTGTATGATCTCTGAGAATGTGTTTAAGTATAGCTTTCAAGCAGATTTGAGTGAGATGTTACTATTTGCATTTTTTTAGTCAGTGTACGAGTGCTTTGCTTACGTCACATCCTTGCCAACAGAGTTTTGTCATTATGTATTTTTTGATTTTATTAATCCTAATGGCTATATCTTCATGTCTCCTCATGTTTTTAATCAACAATTCCCTATTGCCACACCAATTTTCTTATAGTTTGCATGTTATTGCCTGTTTTTAAAATTTCAGTCTACCTGCATTCTTATTTCTTGAGTCTCATAAGCTGAATAAAATTAAGTTCATTTCTATTAAGCTAGTCTGAAAGTAAGTCAATTTAAGTTGTAAAATTTGACGTATTCAAATACAGTATGAGCTTTTATTATTTCATTTTGCATCTTTGCTGACATTTTAAATACACATTTTTGTTGTATATTTCTGTGGTTAGCTAAATAACATACAGCTTCATTAATAATGTGAGACTTATAATATTAAATATTATGTACTCTCCACTCTGTTTTTTTTTTTTAAAGATTTATTTATTTATGCATACAAGCACTGGGGTACAGGCCAGAGGTGTAGGGGGGTGAGAGGATTCACCACAGAGAGCGGGGAGCAGAACAGGCAGATCAACAGAAGTACACTGCTGAGGGTAGCAGCGGGCACAGCAGGAGAGGTCTGCCGCACCATGTGGGTCCCCTCCCTGGTGGGTGGCAGGGATCGAACTCGTGCTGCAGTGGCTGCGATTCGCTTCGTAGTGCGTTGCTTAACCCACTGCGCCACCAGGGGAGGCCCATCCACTCTGTTCTTTTAATTAAAATATTGCCATTTATCTTCTACATATGTTACAAATTCTTCAGTTTATTGCTATTACTAACTGCTTTAAGCAGTCAATAACTTTTTTGTTTGCTTTTAACTTATATATTAATACCCTTTCTGGAGAACCAGTGGTTGTACAGGTAGAACCTACTGTAAAGATTGTACAAATTCTAAGCTCATGAATGATCTCTTTTAAAACAAGCAAATTTTCTTTACTGATGAAAATCCTGTTTCTTTTTCAGCACATTCTCAGACTAGAGAACACTCCTAACTATACTAATGACCGTATCGGAAAGGAGATTTTTGTCTCTAGAATTTATTTTCTTTAGGTATTTTTTGCATTCAAATATCTTCAATATGTTAAAACAATTCCCAAGTTATATATTTTCCTCTCTGTGCAGCTTTTCCTGTGTTGCATAAGTTTTGGATGGTTGTATGTTAATTTTCATTTGCCTCAAGATGCTTTTAAATCTTTTCTTTGATTTCCTCATTAACCTGGTGTGTTGTTCATTCTCCATTTATTAAGAGGTTTCCTTGCTTTCCTTTGATGGTTGATTTCTAGTTTAATACCTTTATAGTCTGAGAAGATGCTTGGTATGATTTCAATCCTCATGTAATTATTGATATGTTTGTGTTCCAAAATGTGGTCTATTCTGGAGAATGGCCCAGGTGTGCTTCAGAAAAATGTGTATTCTGCTTTTTCGGAGTGCAGTGCCCTGTATGTGTCTATGAGGTACAAGAGATTTAATTCTGGTTAAGGCTATTTATTTTCTGTCTATTTGACCTGTTATTTGTGAGAGCAGGATGTTGAAGTAATCTACCACAAGTGTGTTTTTTCAAAATACGGATATGACAGATATTCAAAGAATTCATAAAACTTTACAAAAACAAAACAAATTATCCAATCAAAAAAATGGGCAAAATAATTAAACAGACACCTCTCCAAAGAAGACAAAAGAACAGCCAACAGGCACATGAGAAAATGCTCACAATCACTTATTAAAGAAATTCAAATTAAGGCCACAATGAGCTACCATCCCACACCTGTGAGAATGATCCACATCTGAAAGACCAGACACAAGGTCTGGTGAGGATATGGAGAAAAGGGAACCTTCCTACACTGCTGGTGGGAATGCAGACTGGTCCAGCTTTTATGGAAAGAAGTACAGAGGCGTCTCAAAACAGTAAACATGCATCTACATTTTACCCAGTAATTCTACTCTTAGACATCTATCCAAAAAACCCCAAAACACTAATCTGAAAGGAAACTTGCACTCACATGTTTACTGCATTGCTATTTACTACAGATAAATTATGGAAACAACCTAAGTTCCCTGAACAGATGAGCAGATCAAGAAGACATGGTATGTATACAGAATGGAATATTACTTAGGAAGCAAAAAAGATAAACTTATGCCATTTGTAGCAACATGGATGGAGCTTAAACGGAGAATGCTAAGTGATTATATGTCAGAAGGAAAAAGACAAATACTGGATGGTGTCACTAACGTGCAATATAAAGTAACTAAATTGATAAATAAAGGCTGAAAAACTAACCCTCAATAGCTGACTGCAAAATTGAGACAACAAAGGGGAAGGGATGAGTGGAGGAAAAGAACATGGAGGGAGGATGGTATAGTGGTCTGTGGTGGTGGAGTATGCACTATGGTGGTAATACCTGATAGGGATACCCCAACGTTACGTTAGTTAAAAATGAATTACTTAAAAAATTAACAAATGACTTGGTTGTAACACCTGAAGCCATAAAACTCCTAGAGGGAAACAAAGGCAATAAAGTCTTTGACATTCGCTTTAATGATGTCTGTAGATTTGTCTCCAAAATCAAGAGAAAGAAAAAAGAATATAAGCAAGTGGAACTCCATCAAACTCTAAAATACTTGTGTACTATGAAAGAAATATTTTTTAAAATGGAAAAACAATCTACTGCAGACTACTACATGGAACAACATACTTGTAAAACATCATAGAGGGTTTTAAAATCCAAAATATATAAGCAACACATACAATTCAAGGATAAAAATACAACCTGATTTTTAAAAGTTCAGAGTGTCTACATAGACATTTCACCAAAAAAAGTAGTGGGCCAACATAAATATGGAGCATTTTACACTGATTATCATTAAATAAATGCAAATCAAAACCACAGTGAGTGATTTCACCTTATACCTGTTAGATTGGACATCTTTAAGAGAGTAGTAATGCAATAACATAATTGGACTAGACATTTTTTATGTATTTATCTGGAGTAAGCCTCATATAGGATAAGTTAGTCACGCCCATAAGTTAGTATGAAAAAAGGCAATCCAGTAGAAAATAGTAACTTTTAAATCAATAATATATAAAGTAAAAAAATGTCACTTATTATTACCTTGTGTACAAATAGAAAATAATACAAAGCTAGCAGAGTTGAAAAGATCTCTTAGCTAATAAAATATAGGACTGGGGATTTAGGACACTCAATTCTCAGGACTTTTGGCTGTAAGACTACTTTTGATTATGCCTTCTTGCATTACTTGGCAACCTTAAAATTTAACTAGTGCTATCACAAAGAGAATTGCTTCTAGCAAGTTCATTTAATTAATTTGGTTTTGTAATGACATTGAGAGGTTCTAACATTAATTGAACATATAATATTTCCATTGAAGTCTTCATTTATTCTGTAAAAAATAATTATTTTCATAATTATTGAAAAATACTAATATGAATGATTTTTAATTAATTTTGTTCTTTATCTGTGTCTGCCTCTTATCTCCCCAAACTTGATTACCTTAAAAGTCTACATGCTACCTTATATGAGTGTGCTTTTCTAAGCAATATGCTTTCCATCACACACAAAAACTCTTGTTATTCAGATGGATTTATTCATTTTCCAAAAATGATCTCAATACAAAACCCTCCATAACCCTTTTTAATTTCATTATCTCCTGGTAAAGTCAACCACTCCTTCATCTGCTTCATCATTTTTTTTTATTCCTTTATTCTTTCACAATATAGGATTTCTCCCTTACAGTGTGATCACTATAGTTTTCCCACTACCAAAGTGCTCATAGCTCTCCAGCACTTCTTTCTGTACTATACCCCTCTCCTTAGCCTTCTCTCTCCCCTCCTGAGTGTCTCAGAGCTATGGTCTACTTTCAAGGATTAGTCTTACATTTTGTCTTTGTCTGACCCTTTGGTTGTGTCAAATTCCACATATAAGTGAAACTATCTGGTATTTATCTTTCTCTTTCTGGCTCATTTTGCTTAGAATAGTCCCAGCTTCATCCATGTTGCCACAAATAGCTTGAGCATGAGTTTATCTTTTTAATGGCTAAGTAGTATTCCATTGTGTAAATAGTATTCCATTCATCTGTTTCGGAGTGTTTACTTTCCTTTTTTTTTTTTTTAAAGATTTATTTATTTATGCATACAAGCACTGGGGTACAGGCCAGAGGTGTGGGGGAGGGGGGTAAGAGGATTCACCACAGAGAGCTGGGAGCAGAACAGGCAGATCTACTGAAGTACACTGCTGAGGGGAGCAGCGGGCACAGCAGGAGAGGTCTGCTGCACCATGTGGGTCCCCTCCCTGGCCGGCAGCAGGGATCAAACTCGTGCTGCAGTGGCTGCGTTTTGCTTCACAGTGCGTTGCTTAACCCTCTGCGCCACCAGGGAGGCCCTATTTACTTTCTTTTAACCCCATATCTTGACTATGTAGATAGTGCTGCTATAAACATAAGCATGCAGGTTGTGCTGAAATTTTAGGAAAATTACATTCTTGATCTTAATGAATGCTATATCTGCTTTTGTGAGCAGGGACCATACTGTATCTGAAAGGCTAAAACAGAGTAGGCATTAATAAAGGATGCCTACCAAAGTCTCAATAAATATTTGTTAATTGAAACAGTCTAGATTTTAGCACGGAATTTAAAATTCTCACATTATTATAATATTCAAACATAACTTAATGACTCAGCAACATTTACTATTACAAAGAAAACAACAAAATGGTTGTGTGAGTTAAATTTGAGTTATAAATTTTAATAAAAAAGTGTAAGTGCTCTCCAAATATTGTGAAGTAACCTCGTTTGCCCTCTGTAAAAATAAAATATATATTCATATGAAAAATGAAATGGGCCACCTTATGTTTTGGTGAAGGTAGGTATCTTCTATCCTTTCTGGTTTTGTTACTCAAAATTTATTTTCCAAAATTTAGGGATTGACTCTGAGTCATAATTAAGTAGAATGTTTCACATGATTGGTACAGAGATGTTTCAGAACACATTAACCTATTCAACTTTCCACAGGTCCAATAGATAGTTTTCAACTGTCCTTCACAAAACATAAGATCATATGGCCTTAGTGATGAAGACAATAACGTTATTCAAAAACACAGGCAGTACACTGTGCTTGACTGTGATACTTCTTTTACCTATTTATCAACAAGTCTCACCATGAGACGGAAGAAAGCAATTCACATGACAGCTGTTTCGGGATGTCTTTAGCTGTCTAAACAGGTCCCTTACCCTTCTCTGTTGTATTACTTCCTTTTCCCCCTTTAGCTCCATTTTTTCTCAGTCTAATTATGGAGAAATACAGAGAAGAAGAATGACATAAAAGTGAAATTCTTACAGGTGTGAGAAAAATTAGAACTGAAACGATATAAAAATTGACATAATGAAAAAATCTTATTGCATAAAAATGCCAAAAAAATCTTACTGCAAATTAAGTCTTAACCCTCTACCCTGCACATACTCCAGTCCAGCTCCCAGAGTGTATAACCATAAACCTCTATGGAAAACATCATAGAGGTTTCTCAAAACATTAACAAAAGATCTGCCATATGACCCAGCAATTCCTTGATATCTACTGGAAGAATGTAAAAACACTAATTCAAAGGAATATGTCCATTTCTATGTTGACTGCAGCACTATTTACAGTTGTAAACCTATCGAAACAATCTGAATACCCAAGGAGAGATGAGTGAATTCGAAAGTCATATATATATACACAATGGAATGCTACTCAGTGATAAAAATAAAGATGAATTCTAGCCATTTGTGATAACATGGATGGAGGGGATCATGCTAAGAGATAATACTTAAGTGGAGGAAGACAAATATTGCATGATATGTCACTTATATGTGGAACAGAAACAAAACAAAGCCATCAGCAGAAACCCAACCAATAACAAACCCTAGAAATTTAACTATAGAATTAAAGGTTACCAGAGGTAGAGGATAATGGTTCAGAGAAAAATGTGTAGGAGGCACAAAGGACTGTGTGAAGGACTATGGTTACTTTGCTGGTGGGTTTCAAGATAGTTCCAAATTTTATCAGATATATTACTGTTAAGCTAAGTTAATATGTTTCTATGCTTCAGTCATACTTTTCTGTGCTGCAAGTATTTTCTACATGCCTAATTTATGGTAGGAAGGAAATAGCATCTCTTGATGAATGCTTATTCTAAGCATGCACACAACTGGCAATTGGTTTGCATTTTGTACTTGACACTTGTTGCAAAAAAAAAAAAAAAAAGCCTTTTATCCTTGTATCCTATTGTAAGACATGCATGATTGAACGTATGCCCAAGGCAGTGGCTCTAGAATTTGAAAGTAAGGACATTTTGGGATTATGATATGTAGGTTTAATTTGTATTCCTTATAGATTTTCATTAGGAAACTAGCAATGAGAATGATAGAGTTTAGGAGATAAAAAATAAAATTACCACCCTGCTGATTACAATAAAGAATTATAAAGTAATCTAATACCTGCCACCCAAAGAAGTTCAAATCAATTAAAAAAGCATTATATATAAAAGCATGGGTCAAATCTGCTAAGTACATCTGGCCTATTAATTCACACTAGAAAACTGTGGTTGCCTAAGTAGTATTGCTTTGGACTTGTAAGGGACTCCAAACTCACTTAAGATGACAGGGGGAAAAAGAGCAACCTAGCAATTTTCAGCGGGGAACACAATCATCAGAAAGCGGGCTTCTTCTGTAACCTAATCACAGGTTAAACCAATTTGATTTATAGCAATAAAAAAACCTTCTGCTTATACTTGACTTGAGTTACAGCACATCCCTTTGTTGACATCCATACAGTAGAAACCCAGGGCAGGTGATTTGCAGTAGACAAAGCATTAATGCAAACAAAGGAAATTCTGCACCTACATGAAATTTTATCTCTATTTAATAAAAAGGTGGTAGGTAGGGGCAAGTAAGAAAACTGTCAGTAGACATTTAATACACTAGCTAAGAAAATTCATATACATGAGACTAATAATAATTATTGCTATTTCAGGTCTCTTTATTAAAGTCTGACTTGTCTCATTATTTTTTGACTGTAAGAGACATTTTCTCCACTTTATAAAACGTCTCTTAAAATGTAGCTTGAGTAACTAAAATATAAAAACCTAATAAGGACAATATTCTCTTTTTCTCAAAGCACTATAACACAACTTTTGAAAATATTTCATCATTTGCATTTTATTCTGGAAATGATGTCTAAGAAAGTGCCCCAAGTAAAATACAGTGGTGTTTCATATCACTTACATATGCCTCTATAGTCAGGAAGTTCTATTGTAAATCTTTGGTGATGTATCAGTTGGAAGCTATGGATGTATCTAGAAGGAAATGCTAAGCCCTTATATTTTGTCTGTTAAATATTTGTAAAAGGGTGTGGTGTGGTAGCATACATCTGAAGGGGTATTATCCTATATCTCTGAAGCATGTCAGTTTATAGTGCTGCAAACCAATGTTACTTCAGTAAAATAAATAATTTAAAAATGTGTCTTCAGTATTCTATGATTCATTAGTATGAAGGGGAAATATTTGGCAAACTAATTGAACTCATCAGTACAGTACAGTTCAATATAAAGTTAGGGACATACATTTGTCCAGTCAAAACAACCTGTAAATGCTCCATATTTTACACACAATTCTAAAGGCCTTTATTTTTAAACAAAGAGAAAAACAAGTCAAGTATTTTATATGTAATAACCTTCAGTAAATTATTTCCAAAACTGATAGGGAAGATCACCGCACAACAAAGCTGATTATATAAAATAATGGGCTAAAGTTCATCTAAAAAATTAAGTATTGGACTCCACTTACATTAATTGGAAAACGGAAGTAATAATTCCACCTATGAATGTTTTATAAGGTTGATGCAGGGTCTGTTTTAGAAAAATGTTCCTGAAAATATTTTAAAAATAATAAAATCTCAACCTAATAAAAGACAAAATTATAAAATTGGATTTGAAACAATACCAACTAATTTAGAGTAAAATGTGTTGTTTACAGAGCTTCCTGAAATAGGTAGTACATATATCATCTTCATCACAGATTTCCAAAAAGGAAATGATTTCAACTTGCCTAGGTCAGAAGGTCAGGAGTTACTCTTTGTCATAGTTCTGGCCCACCACACACTAGTTAATCATTCTATGAACACATATTTTCCCCCCTGAAAGCTGGAAAGCACCAGTCAAAAGACTGCTCTCACAACATTAAAAGTGTCTAAGAACTTTATACTCCCATGTAACATGTCTGTATATGTAGGTTGAAGTGAAACGAGAATATTGAAACATTTTCGGTAATATAGTATGCAGAATTTGGAAGGGAATTAGGTGACAATTTTTCTAATTCAGGTCTCTGTCCCATGTATAAATCCCCTCTTTGAAATGGGAAAGTACAAAGCCTGTATAATTTAGGTCTAAGCTAAATCCTACTTATGATTGTCATGGTAAGAAAAGCAGTATGTTTTCAATAAGCAATAATCAGATAATACTAACATGAAAAGCAAACAAAACTGATAATTGACTGCATTCCATATACTTTAGATCTTTTGTGTTAATCAGATGTAGATCTACTTGTTTTAAGATTTCTCCTCAAAACATCCACTTAAACACATTTCTTTACAAATTTGACAGTTTTTGCTTCTACTTCAAGGTCTTCCAAAACATATAATTTTAGAATTTGTGGAAAAAAAATAGTGGATTATATAGAAAATTATCTTTGGAATCAGATAATTTTTTAAAGTCAACATTGCCAAACCAACATAAATCATGCTTAAGTTGACTATAGTAAATATACACAAATTAAGTGGAGCATTTGATGAATTTTGACAAATATATGCAGTTGTGCAACTGTCACCTCAATTAAGATTTTGATGATTTCTAGCTTTCTTGTCTCTTGCAGCCAGTCCTTATCCCTAACCTCTGGCCCCAAGCAACCACTGGTCTGTAACTTGCTACTAAAAATTAATTTACAGGTTTTCATATATACATGTTTTGTATAGTCTTTCAGCAACTGATGTTGCATAAATCAGTAATTCTTTCCATTTTATTACTGATTAGTATTAGTATTTAATACTGATTAGTATTCACACTTCCAATGTGTGAAAATACCACCATATGTTTATATTTTAATTTATTGATGGATATTTATAAATATTTACAGTCCATGGATAACACAAATAAAATGGCTATGTTAATTTATATAGGCACTTTTTAATTTCTCTTGAATAAATATCTCAGGATAGAATATCTGGGTCAAAAGGTAAGTATATGATTAAATTCATTTAAAATTCCCAACACCCTGCCAAACTGCCTTCCAAATTGATTGCATCACTGTATGTTCTAACAGTTTATGAGAGTTCAGGGTCTATCACATCCTCTCTAAAATTGGGTGTTTTTTTTGGTATTCATTATAGTTTTGGGATAATACCATTGTACTGTGATTTTAAGTTCCCTTACCTGCTGACTTAGTGTTAGCCTCTTTTACTGCTTATTGATCATGAATATATCATCTCTTGTGGGTATTTATTCATATCTTTTGCTCATTTTTTTATTTGGTTGTTTGAGGTGTAGAGCATGCCTAATCCGTAGTATAAAATCCCACAGCTATATAGTATCTGGTCAGGCTAGTCAGTAAATCATATGTCAAAGTGGACCCATTATTATGGAATCTGCTTTTCATATTACATATCATACCACACAAAGCACTATAATCATGGAGTACTGAAAAAGCACTCTAAAGACATAATGAAGCATTACCTTCAAGGAAGCACTCTGTATTCAGTGGGGTATTATTCTTCAGGAAATTATATCTGTATTCAATCATAGATTTCTATGTGGTAGTCCTGGGGCATAGGGGAAATTCTCCCGCCCTTTTGAGTTCTTGGGCTAACTGAGATAGATGCACTGGTAGAGGGAAAAGTTCAATATAACAATGTGCACAGAGGGAACTACACTGAGTATGCAGACCCCAATTTCTGCCAGAAAGAGAAAGGGGGTTTAATATGACAAGATAGGGATCATCTTTTTTTGGTATTTTTTTCTATTTGTATTTAAATGTTTGAAGGGGTCTAAAATAATATTTACACATTAACAATAGCTTTAAAGATGAACAATATAAGGCACTGTGGGTACCTACCCACAGGCTTTAAAGGGGTCCAGTCACCCCTGCTACAAAGATAAAAGCATGCTCTCTTTTTGCTAATTGGGTGAAGTTTTTTTTCCTTTTTAATTTTAATTTTCTTACATTGTCAGTCATCTTTGTATAATTATTACTCCCTTTAGAGATGGCTTTCACACCAATAATTGAGAAAGCATACTCAATGTACAAGAACTTTAATAGGATCAGTGTGTATAGAGAGAGGCAGAGAACAATAGTTTTTCAATAAAGTACCCAAAGTTAAAAAGTTTATTTTTAAAAGTATATTTTAAATATATATGTTTAAAAGTATATTTATAGTTAGCTAACTGTCATAACTCAAAATACTGGTTTCACATTTATCTCAACCTATACATTCCTTAAGTTTTAAAAAATTCTGTCCTATTCCCTATATCTTGTAATATTCCTATATTTTAATTATTTTAATGTTCTCTAGATGTTTTCATGTTATATATACCCATTCCAATTACAGTGATTGTCTTAACTTCTCAAATATTAAATCATTTATTATAATTCCATAATTCATTATTTTCATTTGTTCTATATAAGTTGGAATGTCTTCTTAAAGTTATTCTCTTCATACCTAATTTACATTTCCCACAATTAATTCACCATTTTTTGTCATTATACAGAATTTCATTGGGCTATTCCTTTTTTGTTTATCTAACCATCATCCTTTATCTCATCTCCAAGTTATTCTGGCTCCAATTTTGGGATTCTGAATTTTCATTTCAACTTCAAGTCACTCCATTAGTTCAAGGCTGTTTTGATACTTAAATGTAATATATAAAACTACTCTGTGAATAGGATAAAATCTTACATATTTTTACTCTTCCCTTTGTATCAATATCTAGACAGAAATGCTCATTTTAGGGTAGTAGGTCTGGTTCTTCATTTAGCAGATTACATGGGCTCAATGGCAATTACCTTTTATTTATTGTGGAGTAGCAATAATCCTCCCAAATCTGGTTTGCTGCACACAGGTTTAATGTTGATCTGTTTGCTAGTCATAAGGCTAGTTGTTCATAGAATTTTTCTGCTCATAGTCCAATTCCCCACTCAGGAGGAATTTATACTTTGAGGTACGGATTGAAAGTTTTCTACTGGGCTCATTTATTGACTCCTGATACCTGATGAACTATATTTATACTTAAAATTATATTTGCCAGTAAGAAACTGCTCTCTTAGGACCTCCTCCTGCAAGGAGACTTCCAAGGACATTATACTTTAAATTTCTGATAATGTTTTAAAAAGTTTTTAACACCAGCAGAAATTAAATCTAGTGCAGAAGTTTTCTAAATGGAACAGATCGAACACACTTGCACAGACCCGAGGCACTGGATTTGGGAAACTTTGAGAAGCAGACTTAGTAAATCTATTTCAGCTCTTCATTCTCTTCTTTCATTGTAATTCATTGAAGGGGTACAGGACATCTGGTATATTTGCAAATACATAGTTATTTACTTTCCACTATTATGTTAGTTGTATTTCAATCTTACTTTCTATATGCATGGAGCTGTTGACTAAATGAGCACAATTATAATATTTTGCGATGGTTTATCTCTGGTACTGTCATCTTTAACTTGTTGATCAGGGCAGAATTAAAAGTGTTCCCACAAAACAAAGTGACAACCCACCAACTGGGAGAAAATCTTTACACACAACATTACTGACAAGGGACTTATCACACAGATCCACAAAGAACTAACCAGACT
>JAGFMF010011673.1:5086086-5151562 GCA_019455555.1 Galemys pyrenaicus
GGAAAGGAATAAGAACATTAATAATAACAACAACAAGAAGAAAGAAACAAAAACCAAAAATGAAAAGACAAGGATAAACTGGGGACACTTGGTGGGGAGAGGGGAGGGGGAGGGTTGAGGGCAGACGGGAGCACAGGGGACTGAGGTGATGGTGCACTGGTGATATGGTGATGGGGAATACATGGGGATTACAAATTGATGTCAACTATATATAAATAAAAAAAATAAAAAAAAGATTTGTAGAGGATATCCTTTAGGAATCAAAGCCTAAAAATGCATCAAAACTTGATAGTAAAGGAAAAAATAGACATAAAAAAAAAGTTCCCAAAAACGTGGGAATAAAATCTTAAAAATAACAGAACATATTGCTCTGATATTGTACACATATGAGGGGACATCAAAGTCTCATCAAATATTTGCCATATTATGGAGAGATCTCTTTAGTAGTTTCTCTTAATTTATGTTACAGTTGTCCCCATTTTGTAAGCTGTTAATGTCAGTATTCTGACTACAGAAATCTCATGCTTTTAACAACTCTGTCAGAGATTTTCACTGCTCAAGCACTAAATTGCACTAATCCATGAGATAATAAAATGTGCTAAGTGGCACACAGCATGATATATTTGCATAGTTCTTGGAAATGCTACATGTCTCTTAAAATCTTAATGGAAAATTCACATTCCCTTATTAGAGTTTTCTCCACATTTGCATTAAGCTTCCACATTCTAGCTTCTCTGTAAAGATCTCCAGGACCCATTTTCAGGAATCATCTACCACTGAAGAAAACAATATAACAACAATAAAAATATTAGAGGGGACAATTCTAATCCCCATATGATTTAAACAGTACAATTCAGTGACCCCTGAATTTATGGCACTGATATAAATAGGAGTGAAGATTTTACTCTCCAAATGGCTAAAATTCTCTGTTTTTATAACTACATTCTAAAAGTCAGTGCTTATTTTTTTAAGTCATGTAACTTAGCCCATGTCTCTTATAAAAACCCTAATCAAACAGGCTAGGAGAAAGCAATAGCCACCTCTTTGGTGGATCCTGTGATAACGTTTGTTAGTATGTAGTATTGTGGATTGTGAAGAACAGAGTAGAAAATTGTCTTGAAAAGTATTTTATCACAGAAGAATATGAATATCTTACTATGAATATCTCTAACCGAAACCTAATCATTTTAGCACATAAGAGCTAAGAAATGTTTTTAGAAAATAAGGTATCTGCTGTTCAAATTGAGGTATCTGCTGTATAAAATTGAACAAAGATGAAGACTTTTTTCCGCTTAATCACTCTTAAAGATTCATCTTAAAGGAAGTAAAGGGGTGATGAGTATATCTCTGTAGGCATTTAAATTGTTACACACAGAATTGTATTTTATAAGCTTAACCATAATTACTTTCATGAAATCTATAGTATTCTGCCTATATTGATTTTAGTTCATGACAAGAGGTGTTCTATATGGAATCGCTCAAATTTCAAATCACTTATATCCATTAAGTAAACATTTCATAACAACTGACGTGATCATAGGGGGAGCTATTCTGTCCAGTTGGAATGTTTTTCAAAATTGCCTCAAATGTAATGGCATTTTTTTTTAAAAAGATTTATTTATTTATGCATACAAGCACTGGGGTACAGGCCAGAGGTGTGGGTGGTGAGAGGATTCACCACAGAGAGCAGGTTGCAGAACAGGCAGATCAACGGAAGTACACTGCTGAGGGGAGCAGCGGGCACAGCAGGAGAGGTCTGCCGCACCATGTGGGTCCCCCCCTGGCCAGCAGCAGGGATCGAACTCGTGCTGCAGTGGCTGAGGCCCCCCTGGCCAGCAGCAGGGATCGAACTCGTGCTGCAGTGGCTGAGGTTTGCTTCACAGTGCGTTGCTTAACCCACTGCGCCACCAGGGAGGCCCTGTAATGGCAATTTTATAAGTGAAAAAAAAACAGAATCATGTCTTCGATACCCAACAACTGTATGCATTTCTTTTTGACTTATTTGAAATCAAGTGCTAAAATGCTGTTACTATTCTGAGTGCTTAACTAAAAAGAACAGAAAAATGTTGAAGTGCAGGTGAACTATCCTCAGTGTTCAATGAGACTATAAATAGATAAGTAGTTATTAATGAACAGAGTGCTGTTTTAAAAATTATTTAACTTTAATTGCTGAAGATAGTTTTAAAAAGTTGATTTTTGCCTCTAAAGAATATTAAGCATAGAGATTGTGTTTGATTTTTTTGTGTATTTTTGTTTTGTTTTGCAGTTTGCTAATAGCTTGCTTAATTGCTAGCATGTTTTGATAAAAACTACAGCTATTTGCATGTCTGTAGTGTCCACTATTGATTTATTAATCAACTATAATGTTTTAATGATTAAATAGCTACACATTACTAAAAATAGTATAGATCTGTATGCATATAAAATTTCCCTAACATTGACATATTCACTGCAAGCACATCATTATCAAAATTTTACTTAGAATCACTTATCTGTCATACAATAATCTTTTAAATATTAGGACATTTGAAATGCAAATAAGTTATAAAAGTCCCAAACTGAATAGAATATTTACCATAATATAGACTAAAAGTACTGTCTATAACTATATTTATAAATACCAATTATTAAAATTTGTTTATCACCATTTTTCCTTTTCCAAAATTTTTCTATGGTTTTCACAACCATATATTTTCGCTTTATTCCACTGGAATAAAGCGAAAATAAATGTCTCAGGTAAGTCAGTATCTCAAGATCTCAGATACTAATCAATTATTCCACTTTAAGCACAGGTCCTAGTGAGTATATTAACTTTTCTTAAATTCATGTCATTGATCATTATGCTAGACTTTTAATTGATTGTTAAACTTAAATTGTGTCAAATAATATTTAACATGTATACTTTCACTTTAGCTTTAGTTTATGTAACCAACCATACGCCCCTGAATGAAATACTTCCATTATTTATTTTTTTAAAGATTTATTTATGCATACAGAGCTGGGGTACAGGCCAGAATCACGAGAGGTGAGAAGATTCACCAAAGACAGAGCGGCAAGCAGAACAGGCAGATGAACTGAAATACACCACAGAGGGGAGCAGCGGGTGAGGCAGGAGAGGTCTGCTGCGCCATGTGGGTCACCTCCCTGTCAGGGGATCCCACTCGCGCTGCTGTGCACAGATGTTTCACAGTGCAGTGCTCAACCCACTGCGCCACGAGGGAGGGCCTGAAATACTCTCATTATTGCTTATTTTCTTGTAAATGTATTAACATGGTTTATTGCCACTATTAAAACTATGTATTTTTGGGGGGCCTCTCTGGTGGTGCAAGGGATTGGTTTGCAGCACTATGAAGCTGTTTGCAGCCACTGCAGCGCAAGTTCGATCCCCGGCCAGGGAGGTCCTCTCCTATCTTGCCTGCTGTCCCCTTCGGCAGTGTATTTCAGTAGATCTGCCTATTCTGCTGCCCACTCTCTGTCTCGGGTGAATCCTCTTGCCCCTCAGCACCTCTGGCCTGCACTCCAGCTCTTGTATGCATAAATAAATAAATCTTTAAAAAAAGGTAAATGCTACAGAAATTAAAAAAAACTATGTATTTTTCATTTTAGAATTAATATTTGAACTATGTAGAGAAATTTTCTCCTAAGAAATGAAGGAGCTGAAATTTCTATGGTTAAAAACACTTAGTTAATTGGCTTTGTTAGAACATTGTTTGATGGCCTTTCTCTCATGTGTTATTCTAGTGTAAATAAAATCCAAGTTCTCTTTTTACAGATAAATATATGTGCCAATCATTGCTGATCCAATATCTTTCTAGTAGGGTGGGGTTTAACAAATTATTCCCTTGCACCCATTCAATTAGGCATGACTTATTGTTGATTTTTCTCTGTGATAGCAGAGCTGAGTAGTTCCCACAGAGCTCATATGGCCAACAAAACTAAAATACTTACTATATCATGTTTTACTGAAGGTTTTTGTAAAATTCTGTTTTAGGGAGCAGTACTCATTTTTCTGGAATGGTTACTTAGGTCTCCCTGATTTTTTTTTTTTTTTGTCTATCCTGCTTAATAAAGTAGAAACATAGTATCTTATCAGGGTAAAATTTGAATAACTATTCATAAACAATTTCTATTGTATTCTGTAGTGCATTGTTAAAAAATATACATCATCTTTCTTTCAATACTTGTCATATGACTGAATATATTAGTGGAATATGAGTGGAACTAAAACCTGAACTGTGACATGAGACAAAAAGTACTTTTAAATTGCTGAGTTCTAGGAATTGTTTAATAGTTTAATATATTTATAAACATATTAACAAGATAAAATTCTTATATAAATGCTCCAATTCATATTTTTATTATATGAAATATTCATTTGTATTATAACTCCCTCTGTGAACAATTAGTACAAACTGTTCACAAAGTAAAAATAGTATAAGTTCACAGAGTACAAATTAATATAAACATTTCATTTCATTTGAGATTATAATTAACAGACTTCTTAAACAATTGAAATTCTCTAATTAAATTCAATTTTTGTATCAGCAAATAAGAAAATATAGGCACGACACTCTACAATATTGGCTTCACAGATGTCTTTGGAGACTTGTCTCCAAAAAAAAAAGGAAACAAAAGAAAAATAAACAAATGGGACTATATCAAACAAAAGAGCTCCAGCACAGCAAAAGAAATGATCATTAAGACAGCTCTCCTGTCTGCCTGTGACTATGCAGGTGTTTCTTTTCACAACCCTTTTTCCTTTGCAAAACAGCAGTGGCAGCCTCCTGCCCACCTGTGACTATGCAGGTGCCTCTCTTTATCTCTCTCCTTTTCATAATAAACTTATCCTTTTAATATGGGAAAGAAAGGAAATGATCATTAAAATGACAAGACATATTACAGAACGGGAGAAAATATTTGCACAACAGACATCTGACAAGGAGCTAATATCCAGATTTACAAAGAATTCATACAACCAAAAACAAGGAAACATGATCAGAAACATGGGCAGAAGAGCTAGTAGATACTTCTTCAAACAAGACATATATATGGCCAACAAGTACCTGAAAAAATTGCTCATTATAACTCATTATTAGGAAATTAAAATTAAAACCATAATGAACATTACCTTACACCTGTGAGAATGACCCATATCATGAAGACCAGAAACAAGTGGCAGCAGTGTGCAGAAAAAGGAGCCCCTAAAGAATGTTATTGGGAATGTAGGCTGATTCAGCACCTATGGAAAACAGTTTGGAGTTGTCTCAAAACATTAGACCTAGATTTGCCATTCAACTTGCGCCCAGGTATCTAACCCCAGAGTTCAAAAACACTAATTAGAAAGGAAACACACTACCCTCTTTATTGCAGCACTATTTACTATAGCTAAATTATGGAAACTGAAGTGCTCCAGAATAGATGAGTGGGTCAAGAAGATATGGAATATATACACAATGGAATATTACTCAGCAATCAAAAAAGATAAACTCATGCCATTTGTGGCAACATGGATGGAGCTGGACGGGCTAATACTAAGTGAAATAAGTCAGAAGGAGAAAGATAAACACCAGATAGTGTCACTAATACGTGGAATACAAAGTAACTAAACTAATAATCAGATAAAGACAAGCTTAAACACTGACCTGTGACAGATGATTACAGAACTGAAGAACCAATGTGGGAAGGGTTGGAGAAGAAGGGAAGAATAAAGAGGGAAGGAAGCACAATGGTATGTGGTGGTGGAATATGGGCAAATCGGTGGTGGGTGCACTGCTGTGATAATACCTAATATCTTAATATTAACTCAATTAAAAATAAATTAATGTGGGACCTCCTGGTGGTGCAGGGGTTGTCTCAGCACTATCAAGCTATCACCATCCACTGTGGCTTGAGTTCGATCCTTGGCCAGGGGCTAACTCACATGCATAGAACACCTCTCCTGTTTAGCCCGCTGTTCCCTTAGCAATGTATTTCAGAAGATCTGCCTGTTCTGCTCCCCACCCTGACTATGGTGAATCCCCCCACGCTGAACCTCTGACTAGACCTCAGTTCTTATATGCATAAGTAAATAATCTTTAAAAAATAATCTATCAATAAAAATATTTAATGGCATCTCATAATCTTATTCAACAACACAGAGATAAGATGTTTCAATCAATAACATTGTAACATGAACAATTCGGAGGAAACCAACTAGTAATTTCTGACCATATTACCGCAAATGATATGACTTTATCCTTTTTATTTGCTGAGTAATATTCCATTATATATCCATACCACATCTTGACCCACTCATCTTTCCGGGGGGCACTTAGGTTGTTTAGTTTAGCTATAGTAAGTAGTGCTGTGAAAAACACAGGGCTGTATGTTTCCTTTTGAATTAGTGTTTTTGAATTTTTTTGACAGATGCCTAGGAATGGAATTACTGAATCAAATAGAAGATTCAGTTTCCAATGTTTTGAGACACCTCTATGCTGCTTTCTGAAAGGGCTGGACTATATTGTATTTCCACCAGTAGTGTGGGAAGGTTCCCTTTTCTCCACATCCTGAATGTAAAGCTTGGATGTAAGACTTGAAATACATAAAGAAAACAGGCAAAATACTCTATAACATAAACATAACTATCTTTGCAAACTCATCCCTAGCAGTGAGGAAAACAAAGGAGAATATAAACAACTGGGGCTATGGCAAACTAAAAAGCTGTGTACAGCAAGAGAGACAGTAACCAAAATGAAGACACGTTTCAGTAGTTCAGACCCTACTGAATGGGAAAATATCTGCACACTGTACCACATGACCTGAAGAATAAATAACCTAATAAAAAAATGGGCAGATGAACTAAACAGACACATCTCCAAAGAAGACATGAGGATGGCCAACAGACACTTAAAAAAATGTTGTCATTTGTTAAAGGAAGTAAAGAAGCAAGAATATCAGATGAAAAGGCATTCCACGCAAAGTGAAGAATAAGGACAAAGATTATAATGGAGAAGACTACTTGAATGTTAAACAACAAAACAGCCAATGTGGAGAGGAAGCAAGAAGAATGAGAATATTAAGAGGTCCCAAGAGTAAGGTATCTGTGTATAGAAGGCTGGAGGTCATATAGGAAAATCCTCACTCTGAGTAGTTGGGGAACTGGTTAAGTTTCTTGAAATGTCTCATTTTTAAGTTGATTTTCCTAGTGACTGTTAAAAATAGTTCAGTGAGTGAGGCATGTTGGGGGAGAAATGGGACCACAGTAAGGCATTTTTAAGCCTACAATAATTCAAGCAAAAGTGATGGAATCAGTGAGTTTTGGGGCCTTTGCACTATTTTTATTGTCTGTATTATCAACTAAGAGGGCAGATAGTGACTGCGGAGACTAACTGGAATTTGCATGATTGTCTTGTCCTGATGAATGGGGCAGGAAGGCAAGATCAAGAATGAATGTATAAACATGTGGCGTTGTAATGAGCAGGGCAGTGTTGTAAAGTGTCCTGGTTTAGGGTGGGACTTGGACTGGAGTTGTAGCATTAGAGGTGGTAAGAAATGATCAGTTTCTATGTCCTAAGTGCACTAGGCCCCGGTTCCTGTTACAGTCCACTAGCTAGTTATCAGAACTAAGCAAAGTTTTCCTAGATCCTGGCTGGTAAACCTTATCAGCAATCTCTATCTTATATAATATAGCAAGAAGTCCTCGAGCTATATTTATAGTAAGCCTATAAAAGCAATCATAAATATATCACAAAGCTGAAAACACTGGACTCTGAATATGTCTAATTAGTATTTTTCTCATTGTGCTGTGGCTCAGAAAGTTCAAGACAAATGCCCATTTTATAAAAGTATGCTCCAAACTAAA
Organism: Galemys pyrenaicus; assembly: GCA_019455555.1. Taxonomy (NCBI): domain Eukaryota; kingdom Metazoa; phylum Chordata; class Mammalia; order Eulipotyphla; family Talpidae; genus Galemys; species Galemys pyrenaicus. The sequence goes on from JAGFMF010011673.1 coordinate 5,093,927, forward strand.
CAATATTATTAATGAATTCACAATATATTTCACTTAGCTTCAACAACCATCACTTATTACTCTGCTTTACTATCCCACTTCTTAACATTTTCAAGTAACTTTAAACTTACAGAAAGGTTGAAATAATAATTTAAATACTTGTCCTAAAACATTCAAGATCAGGTACACACAGGATGTCACAAAATACACAGCTACTTCAGTGCTCCTATCCCACAAATAACTCTTTCCTACATAGCCATAAATTAGCCACCAAAATCAGGAAATAAACATGAATACTTAAATACCATCCAATCCAAACTTCTTCTCAAGTTTCTTCTAATTTTCCAGCCACATCCGTAACTGCCGTAGATTCCAACTCAGAATGTTATTAAGCCTAGTGGTCATATTTCTTGACTTCTTTCCATGTGGAACACTTCTTTAACTTTTTTCTTGACTTTCATATTGATGATAACTCCAAAGATTACAGATCTGATACCCTGTATCATGTCCCCCAATATGAATTCTCCCAAGTAGATACAGGCTATGAATTTTGCAGGAACATCTCAGAAGTGATATGGTGTTTTCATTACATGGAGGATACGCAATTTAGCTTTGTCCTATTTATTACAGGAGATGTTAACTTCAGTTACTTGATGAAATGTTGCTTCCCTGGTATTCCCACTATAAATTCCCTTTTCATTCAACAAGAGATTTTTGGACAAATACTTTAAGAACTTGTGAACACCTTACTAGAATCATTACATTATGATTGTCAACTTGGGATCTTCTCATTTCACTATTCAGTCTACATTTATTAATTGGCATTATTTGTTAAGGAGTTTTCTCTTTCCCCCACTTATTTTTCATCTACTTTATATCAGTATAAATTTATGGATTACTCTTTTATTCACTAGATTGTTTTTTTATATTTAGATCTTTTACATCATCGTGTATTCCCTGTAAAAGTCCCGCCACCAAGTCACCCGTGAACCATCACCATAGTCACTTGTGCTCTTCTGTCTCCTGTTTTGATCCCTTTTCCTTCTTCTCCCTTGCAGAAAGTCTCTGATTTATGGTTGTCTGTTAATTTTATTTATTATTATGAGTTTTTTCCTTATACCTTATTTGGTTCCCTATATTCCTCCTATAAGTGAAACCATGTGATATTTTTCTTTTTCTTTCTGCCTTATTTTACTGAGCATGAGCCCTTCTAGCATAATCCATGTTGCTACAAATGGCATCAGTTTATCTTTTTGATTGCTGAGTAGTAATCCATTGTGTATATATACTGCATCTTCTTCATCCAGTCATTTATTTTTGGGAATTTGGGTTGTTTCCATAGCTTACCTATTGTAAATAGTGGTGCAGTAAACATGGGGGTGCAGGTATATTTTTGAATTAATATTTTTGTGTCCTTTGGGTAGATTCCCAGGAGTGGAATTGTTGAATTATATGGTAGCTCCATTTTCAGTAGACTGGGGAACCTCCACACAGCTTTCCATAGTGGTTGGAACATTTTATGGTTTCAGGTCTTACCTCAGGTCTTTTATCCATTTTGAGTTGGTTTTTATGCACTATTCACTAGGTTATAACCTGTGATACTTAAATCATCCCATATTTGGCCAATAAGAGGTCTTTTGAGTCAACACATATTATTTTGACATATCTCCAGCATTCTATGATCACTTCTTCATGCTCAGGCAGAACAAGATACTACAGGATCATTTTGTATATTCCTTACTTTAGTTCTGGAATCATCTATTTTTTTATGGTACACTGGAAAATATTTAGAATATAAAACTGACATAGTCAGAAATGTGTAATATATATTCAACCAGTATTTATATTGTTCTTATTTATATCTATAGTTATGTATTGACAATCATTATTTCACACTGATACATTCTAACTCAAATTTAACACTAACATGTCCATTTTAGTTTCCCCCCTTATCATATCTGTAACAACTTATTCCTACAGTGAAATATGTATCCTGTTATCTTCAGTGCATATACAGTGTATTTACTACTTTTAATAACTCCCCAATGTATCTTGGTCACCTGCCTCACATGTCTACCCTCAAATGAATGACTCACATCCATTCAGCCACCTTCCTTTCCTGGGCAGTAACCACTTGTCAGGGACAGCTCTATTCTACTTGGTCAATTTCCTCTTGGAATTCTGATTCAAGCCTTCCTACATTTTCCTGAGTTTTTTTCTCACTCAAGTTGAATTTTCTAGAAAGAAGGAAAGGAAAACGAAGGCAGATATTTCCGTTCTCAAACCTGGTTCTTTGGACTACAAGAAAAAAAAAAGTACCTTATACTACAGTGTCCCCTAACAATATGACAACAAGATAAACACTTAATTGAACAGTTCCATCAAGGAGTTCTGCTGATTTCTTGTCAATTGGTTAGAAAAAACAATAGAGTTGGAGAAATTGCACTGATGCCTATGAAAATCTAAAATAAGGGTGGTACTCTTTATATCTTCAACAAGAAAAAGCAATTGTCTGGGAATTTACCCCAGTTTATATTCATGTAGCCACAGATTGGCAGGGGTCCAGGTTATTTGTAAAAGTGTTTCTGTGGCATATTCTACTTCCACAAATGCCCACAAATCATAATGTCTTGATGGCTATTCTATGTCAATCTAAATAGCAATCATATAATTTAATGAGTTTTTATTGATCAAAATAAATTATTTACAACACCAAAAGAAAGGCTATTTGTATAGTAATCTAATTTTATTCATCATTATATTTAAACCTGGTCCATAATCGTGCTTTGTATTTATACTCGACCTATATTTGTTTTTCAAAATGCATTTTGTGGTTTGTAGTATTCTCTTGATTATGTTCATCTGTTCTCCAAAACTCATTTAAAAATATTTTATAATATAATAAGATAACTTTAGGACTTGGCTATATACTGTTGGCAAAGATTTTTTCTTGGCTATTAATCTCAAATCTTATTTAAGTCAGATATTAATGTGGATTTTCTTTTTTCGCTTGTTTTTCCAGTAGAAAAAAAAGTGATTGCTTTCCTTCCAGAATATACCATATAAAGTCCCAAGAGAGTTAGAGAGTAGTTCAACTGAATATTCTATACTCATGCTTTTTACTTACTAGTCTGTAATGCATTCTGAATGATAAAAAATCACTCCAAACAGTCCCTCAGGCTGCTCTCACTAAAGTTACAGACTGACATCCTAATTTCCTGATCTTCATACCCATTGGACTTGGCTTATTTTTACTTTGCTGGAACACTCCTAGGTTTATGGAAGTACCAGCCTAAATCTTTTCTCTTGTGTTATTCTTAATTGTACTTTTCTTTGGTTGCTGATCTCTGACTCTTCTTCTGTGTTTTCCTATATGAGCAATAAATGTGTCATTCAGTAGACTTGACCCTTCTTTCTGTTCTCCTCTCACTTTCCCTGTTTTCATGAGTGCCTTTATCTACTCACGTGGCAGTGGATACCATGTAGATGCTGAAATCTCTTCCTGAGGCCTCTGCAAATATATCTAAAGACTTACTGAGCAGATTTAACAGAATGTGAATCTTTTGATTGACAGAACCATGTCTAATTTATCTTTTGTATCTTCAGCACAAAACATATGTTTACTGATGTTTTAAAATCCTCTTCCCCAAAGAAATTAATCCGCTTCCAGTATTATATACCTAAGCCAGAAGAACTAGTTCCAGTAGTATAATGGTTGTTACGATGCAGTGATCTACTTCTGTGCTCCCTTACTAACTACATCCAGTCCATGAACATTTCCACCATTGTCTCACTCTCCTCACTGCTAGTTTCAGTTGCTTATCTCTTGCAGTTATCTGTTAACTGTTCTCTCTGCCTCCAGTTCTGACACACTCCAAAAAACTTATGAAACAGCTGCCATGGTTGGTGTTTTAAAAATAAATTTTATAATCCTATTAACTTACTTAAAATCTTTCAAAGATTTTTCCTTTGCCAAAAGGACAGAGTCAACCTCATATCCTTCTAAATTTAAGACCTTTATTTGTACAAAATTTGATATCTCTACTTCTTTGGTCTATTCTCTCTGGACTTGCTCTCCTTTCCTACCTTGCCCACAAATCAGATGTCTGGATGTTATGATACATCATTCCATACCTCTGCTTACATTGTTTCCTCTACCAAAAATGCCCTTTCTATGGAGAAATACCTCTTCATACTTTAAGTCTTTTTTTTTTTTTATACTTTAAGTCTTATTTTAAATGTTTCTTTCTACTGAATATTTTCCTAACTTGGGTCTCCACTCCTTCCTCATGCCACCTTCGTGCCTCCCATGTGTTCTACTGCTTCTATCATAGCACCTAATATTTAGATAGTATTGTATCCCAAGAATGGGTAGAGCCTTTATTGAGGTTAAATATAATCTCATTTTGATGTCTTTTTACTTCATTCTATCCCAATATCACGCTGATATTAGAAAATGCTCAATGAATATATATTTGAAAGAGTGAAATAATAGATGAGAAAACAGAATAAACAGGAATGAAGTAAGTAAAAAATGAAGGAAGGAAGAGCAGGAAGGGAAGGAGGGAAAAGAAAAAAGGGGGGACTCTAACTCACATTTAGTACTATATTTCATTAAGGGTACAGAGAAGATGTGAAGATGTAAATGTGTATTTTGGTTCATGATGGATCGCAAGATAAGTTAATTTAATGAATGAGATAAAGACTTCTGAAGACTTGATACAATTTTCAAGAGCAACTGAATTGTCTGGCCATAGCTATGATGCCCAGCAGTTTGTATACAGGATATATAAATTTTAAGGTTAATGTATTTGACCTTGAGTCAAATCACCAAAGTTTAATCATAGCTCCATTATTTATCATCTTATCATACTTTGTTCTGATGATAAATGTTCTTATTTTTAGATTAAGATATAGTAAATGACTACTCTTAAAGATAATTTAAAAAAATAATTAAGCCACCCAAAGACCTTAGCTATAATATTATGGCATCTAATAAAAATGAATATTATAAAAAAGTTATTTAAATAACATAATTACATGACTAACTTCCTATATTCATTTTTTTCAGAGCACTTTAGTGTATTTATATCTCCTTTTGTTCCAAAAGATATTTGAGAGAATTTACAAAATAATGTATATTAATATTACAATATAAGACACATTAAAAAGAGCCAGATAAAATAAGGGTTTATAAAAGGGAAAACTTTACAATGTGCTTATATACTTAAGGTCATACATATACAAAAGAACCAACTCTACACAAATATGCTCTACTGGTTTTGCCTTACCAGGTCATTTCTCTGCTTATAGCACCCTCTTATTTCTCTTTTACTTTTCCTATATTCATTTTTTAAAAGTGAAACGCTACCTTTATTTAAGTAGCTGTGATTCTACTTATATTTTTAAATTGACATAAGAAGAAAAATCCCATCTTAAAAGAAGGTGCTAACATTGAGCCCTGGGTGGTATAGCTGATTTTTATTAATAGTTATCAAGAACTGGAAAGTATTTAACTATGGTAACATTTTAAATGTAATATCTGTTACCTGGGCATGATAAATTCAAATGTTTAAATAGTTTAAAAAAGAGTTGTAGTAAAAATAAATTGACGTAAATTGCTTAGTATGATGGTTATCACATGGCAACTATATCATTACTCGTAATGACACCAAAAGTAGATTTGCTCCTGTCTAATAACTGTATGTTTCCAAATTCTGAGAATTATTGTCTGAAACTATTGTCTCACAATATATTTACTATATCACATTTCTGTAATTGCAAGTTGTGCCAGCAGAATTTATAAGCAGTTAGCAGAGGTTTAAAATTTTCACCTCAAATCTTAACATGCAGTATCCTATATTTCTAAACCATATAGTGTTTTAATCAATGTTATCTTTTAAAATTATAAAAATATAAACTACTCCAAGCATACAGAAAAACATAGTAATATATATATATATATGAAGTACGTATATATGAAAACAAAGAAATTTGTCTAAACTGGTTAGCTCTTGTGTTATAAAGTCAAATCTGGTCACATGTATCTCACTCTTTGTCTCTCTAGAATTCTCCAGTTAGAACACGGTTATTTCTACAGAGTTATCATTAATCAATTATGAAACACTTATTCATTACATGTTTTTCTTTTCATCATAATGTATAATTAAAATTACTATGAGTCTCAGAACATTGAGGAGCAAGAGCATTCCAAAGGAAAAAGCATTAACAAGATAATGTAGATCAAATAAAACACATAGGGTAAGTGTGGGTGGGTATGAGGTGTGGGGATGGGGTGGAAAGATCTGCAAGAGTGAAAGGTACAAACAGGAGGGTATTGCACAAATATGCACAAATATGACACACATAGGAATATTTAGAGTGAAATAAAATATATCACTCCATTGGTTATTTACGTTAGAGCAAACTCTAAATTTATTTAGGATAGGACAATCTAGGGATGTGTGTGTGTGTGTGTGTGTTTGTGTAGCGAGAACAGGAGAAGGAAAGTGAAAGGAGGGAAAGTATTTCTACTTCACTCACTCTCTAGAATATACTGTCATACTATTAATATTAAAGTAGGCTGAAAAAATGGAGGATTGCATATAAATATCCTTAAAATTTTCTCATATTTGCTTTGTCTCACTTGTCTCTCTTAAAATTACATTATGAATTACTAGGAGAAAAATGTATCATCTACATGGATTGATATGTAGACTTGGACAATTGTAGGTGACTTTATGTTATAAAGTTTGGAATGAATCAAGATTGTATGCCAGTACTTATGGTGGTGCTTTTAAGATTCAAATGAAGACTGAATCTTGAATAATTTGTGTTTCAATGTCAGAAATTAATAGCTTTTTTTTTTTAAAAAAATAAGATGTTAGGTCATTGGATTTTCTATTATACAGAAGCATATTTTGTTTCCTGAATTATTCTAGAAGACAAATCAGTTTGCACCTTAAGAGTGACATGGTGAAATATTTATGTTGTCACTGGTTTTGCTTATTAAAGGGTTTTATGCTCTTCCTGCAGGCAGTGGAATGTCTGTAAATAATTCTGTGTAAGTGGCAGAAATATGACTTGTTTCTAGCAAGGTCTCAGTTGCAGGCAGCAGCTGCATGATGTTGATTCTATTTTCTGGATTGTACTTTGAATATATTTTGTTATATGGAACATTTACTGGACAGATGAGGTTTGGGTGATCTGCTCACACTGCTCAAACTCTTGCCTCTAGCTATCTTTTAAAGATTGTACAAGTCTTTTGCCTCTGGTCTGTTCATGCTTGTTTGAGACTCAGAATGTTTTACAGATACTGTGTTTTCTCTGAAAGTTGATAATGGTGGGTTATTAGAAAAAGACACCAACTGTAAAAGGTTCTTATTGAGTTTAGAGTTGCATCAAATAAGCAACAGGAAGCAAATTATTTGTATTTTTAGAAATACATTTTTTTAAAAAATTATTTTTGTGTAGAAGAACTGGGGTGTAGGGCAGAGGTATGGGGCAGGGGTGGGGTAAGAGGATTCACTAGAGACAGAGTGGGGAGCAGAATAGGTGGACTGACTGAAATACACTGTTAAGGGGAGCAGCTGGTGAGACAGGAAAGGTCTGCTGTGCCATGTGGGTTAGCTCCCTGGCCAGGATCAAACTCAGGCCTTTGTGGTGATAGCACTGAGACTTAACCCCTATGCCACCAGAGAGGCTCATAAAAATGCATTTTTAAACACAATTTGATTTTATTTTCTCATGGAAGTAATACTGATTTACAACACTGCATATAATTGACAGGTATAGAATTACACCTTTTTGGATGCATGTCACCACAAAGGTATCCAGTCCTCTTATCATAGCTGTCCCATTTGCTTTCTATCTTCCATTTTTCCTTCTGGTAGCTGCAATTCTAAAATAAGATTTCTAGGGTTTGTTATTAGTTTGGTTTAATTTTATCCTTTGTTTTGTTCCACAGAGGAGTGAATTCATCCTGTATTTGCCTTTCTCCTTCAGTTTTATTTTAGTTAGCAAAATCTACTCTACTTCCATTCATGTTATTGTTACAGGGTAATCCCAAAAGGAAATTGGATGGCCTGAAATGTGAGTATTCACCCACGCACTTAAAATATTGCTCTATATCCCTATTTATGTTTCAGTGTTGAAACTGCTTGTCTCGTTTTTCTCTAATACAACCATACAACCAATAATCTGTCATACCTGATGGGCCTTTTGCCCCACAATTTTCACAAATATAAGTATTTTTCTTACTTTAATATTGATAAGATAAAATGATTAGTATCTGATAAAACTAATTACAGAACTTCATATTTCATCTTATTATTCCAGCTAAAACAAAACATTGCTAAAGGAGCTTTTATACTTAAGACTAAAAGTTGCACGTTGATGGATATGAATCAAGGGACATAGTTGGGAATACCTGTGGCTAAGTCATAATATAGTCAATTTGCACAAATATGACACACATAGGAATATTTAGAGGTTGTTATATTTTGGAGGACACATTGTAGCTCTTGTGACAAAACAGAATAATGTCCTTTGCAAAAGGTACGAATCTATAAGCTTACTGAAGTGTTGCAAATACTTTAAAATTAACAACACTAAATACATTCATTAATATTTTTTATAACAAATATCTCCATCTCTTTGAAGTCTTGAAATGTCACACATTCCAGAAAAGTCCAGGGTTAAGTGATAATTGTTCATTATGACATATACTGAATGTATAGTCTTAAACTTTATAATGGAAAAATAAAATCCCCATAATGCAGATTTACCTACTAGCTTTACTTAAGACAGCTGTTACCTTCCTTACAATTTATATTGAGATTCAAGAATTCCCTAGTAATAATAAAATAGAAAAGCTGAGGGGGACTCCCTAGTGGTGCAAGGGGTTAAGCACCACACTATGAAGCATCTGCAGCCAGGGAGCTGACCTCTCCTGTTTTACCCGCTGTTCTCCTCAGCAGTGTATTTCAGTCAATCTGCCTGTTCTGTTCCCTACTCTGTCTCTGGTGAATGCTCTCACCCCCCACACCTCTGGCCTGCACCCTTAGTTCTTGTACGCATAAATAAAATCTTTTTAAAAATTAAAAAAAAGCTGAATTTGTTATGTTAGGAGAAAACACATTAATTTTACAATATAGACATTTAATTAAAAAAACATAGCTATAATAGACAAAAACCACACATTGATGAATGATGTCCTAGGTTCTCTATCACAGTATTCTTCAATAAGGAATATCTTGAAACTACTAAACTATGGAATTAAATCATTCTTTTTATTATTTATTCTTTATTGAAGTATGTTTGCATTTTTTAGTTTTTTTTTAAAGATTTCATTTTTGCATAGAAGAGCTGGGGTGTAGGCCAGAGGTGTGGGGGATGAAAGGACCTACCAGAGAAAGAGTGGGGAGCAGAATAGGCAAGACCAGGAGAGGTTTGCTGTACCATATGTAGGTTACCTCCCTGGTTGGGGACTGAACTCAGGCTGTTGCAATGGACCATTTTGATAGCACTGAGACTTGGACCCTAGGCCATGAGGGAGGCCCATAGTTTGCATCATTTTTAGTATTTTGGCAGTATAGATTCTACCTCTTCAATATAGCTACAGTATTTACCCACCACCAAGCACTAAAATCCACCACCGTAGTCCATTCTGCTGTCTCCCCACTTCGTCATATTTAAAAACAATATCCCTTGCTTTCTTAAACATCTACTTTCCATGATTTACTTGTGTATTAAGTAAATCTCAGCTTCCTTTTAGTTGTGCTCAACTATCCTGAAAGGTTTAATGGCTCATTCATCCCAACACAACAATTCCCAACTTGCTTAGTTCTTTATTTAATAAATCTACTTTTCATAGCCCTCATGTTGAAGTCATGTTGACAGAATTCACTGGATTCCAAAATTTATCGATGACTACATTTGTCACCAGATCCTAAAATCTCACACTTTGCAAGTTCATGTGTTAGGCCTCAGGGGATCCAGAGTTAAATAATTCAGTTTTCAGACTTGCTTTATGAGCATATCATCATGCTGTGTCATAAATTTGTATCAATAGAAGCATTTTCTTTAGTGTTTTGTACTCTCACCTTTCCCCATGTATTCCTGTAACACACCCTCTTCACTTATGTCAGGAAACATTCTGTAATCATAGGAAAAGGTTTGCTGCCAGTTGACTGAACCAGGACTATAAATACCTCCACATAATTTCAAGTGAGAAAGATGAAATTAGTCATTTTCCCTTTTCTCTTCTTCTGTGGCCCCAATGGCAAGCAATATTTTAAAGTAAATTTTTACACTTTCGAAATTTACATTTCTGATCCTTACTCTGTGATCGTAAACACAGCAGCTTCTTATGATGTATAATTGTTCAACAAGTTTGTGATTTGGACTAGACACCTAACTTAACACACATGGTGTATGCACTCAAATAGTGCTGTGGCATGACTAGATATAGAGACCGAATAATTGATTTTGCCTTGTTTTTGCATCTTTAGACAATTTGGAGGCACAACTGGTAATCCATTCATTGCTGCTTACTGTGATTAGGTTCTTGGCCTAGTGCTATCTGGTAGCATTCAAATCAAGTTATAGTGCAATTTTTTCCTACTTTCACTGCATTGTCAGTTTACCTCGTGAAAACAATCGTCCTTGAAGAACTTTTGTTTTTACCTGTATATCATTTTGTTACACTTTGGGGCAGGAGGTAAGTCTAGCAGTTAAACTTTTCTGCAGCTGCCTGAACAGAGTGTCATCATTTCTGAATATCAATGGTCTTTTCTTATTAAGAAGAAAATCACTTAAGTGTAATGTCTTCACCCCAAGGGAAGCAATGATCTAGCAGATACTTTCTACATGATGACAGATGCACTTTATTTTTATGATGTGTTTTTAATGACCGCTAAATCAGAGACTGTTTGGCTTCACTAGCTAATAGTTTTTAAGTTCTTCTAAATATATGCAAAATTATAGATATGATGAAGATATAGAATAGGAAAATATAGTCTTTAGAATCTTCAAGGTTTTTGTAATTAGGGAGACGGAGGAAAAATTATAGAAAAGTTGAATAGCATGCAAGTTAATTATAACATGACTCAGCAATAGGAAAGAGATTACATAACATTTATTAATTAACTGGCAAATGGAAGATGTCGGTTATTGCATTCACTCTACTTTGGCTTAGATTAACAGCTAAACATAGTGAATTAATCATTGTGCATACTCACTTACTTGGTGTATGCAACACCGCTAAAACCACAAGTTAACTAATAACAGTATGTATTGGTGTGCACCTGCTGCCTTTCTTGCCTTGCCTTTTAAGAAATGTCCCTAAAGTATACATATATTCTCTGTGACAAGAAGTGTCAACAGTATTTTTTTTTAAAGATTTATCCATTTATGCATACAAGAGTTGGGGCACAGGTGAAAGGATCCACCATAGACAGAGTGGGGAGCAGAACAGGCAGACGGACTGAAACACACTGCTGAGGGGAGCAGCGGGCCAGCGGGCGAGGCAGGAGAGGTCCGCTACGCCATGTGTGCCCCGCCCCCTCCCCCCAATGGCAGCGGGCGGCCGGGATAGAGCTCGCAGTGGCTGTGGCCTGCCTCACAGTGCGCTGCCCAACCCACTGCGCCACCAGGGAGGCCTAGCGTCAACAGCTCGTATGAAAAAAATTCTGATTAGAATTCAGTTCTAAATTTAGAGCAGTAATACCAAGATTCTTTTGATGGGTAGCTCTCTGTAAGCTACGGACATCAGATATGAATTGAAGAAATTTTTATTAAAACTTCTGGCATCTGAGTTTCACGTTCCAAAATTGAAATGCAGATATTCTAATAAAGGATCAAGGTATAATGCAATAAGACATTTTGTGTTTATTTTTTCCCTTTTAGTGATGCTATGAATTGCTACTAGAGGATAAGGAATTCACTTTAAGAAACTTTTTACAATTAAGCACACGATTTTTAAGGTCCTGAATATAATAGATTAAATAAAACATGGGGTGAATATTTTAAGCCATTATTTGGAAGTCTTTCTTATAGGCTATACAAGTGGGACATTTCCAAAATTTGTTTTTACAAAGTACTCATTTTGTTTTATAAGTACTAATTTGTTTTATAAGTACTAATGAAAAAATCTCTCATGATAATATCTCTGAAATGAAATTACTGCTTTTAATAGTGAACGAACTCTTCTAATTAGAACAAACCTTCTGCAAAAATATAAAGTGACATTTACACACAGTATCTTTAGAAAGGCATCATTAAAATATGTGGGACAGGTCAGACAATAGTGTCAACAATCACATTAACAAACTTGTTAGTACAGTTACCAAAGTCATTGTATATGTAACTTTTGTGGGATAAGGGATGGGTGAAGAAGATATTCACAATCCTCTGAAAATAAGACTGCTATTCCTCTCTGTAATTCTCCGAGGTTTTTCTCCTATCATTGCCAGATAAAGAAAAGAGAAGGCACCTGTCTTCTACAACTGCAAATATTAGTGCCCATCGGTCATGACCAGGTTCTGTCACTATGCAAATTGGTTTGCAACATCAGAAGAATTAACCTGATCTTAAGGAGTTTATATTCCATCCTCAATCAGAGCTAAAGAGTAATGTAGGTACAGCCTGTGCATAGCTGGAAGTGGACCACAGCAGGTAACAGCGTACTGATGCTCTTTGGAGGATGTGTTTTATAATCTTTACAAATGAAACAGAAATGTTCTATCCCCAACACAAATCTCCTGTTTCATTCATTCCTTACTTTTCACCTTTTCCTGATTTCTTTCCTTCTCTTCTAATTTTTGAAATTTATTCATTAGTGACCAGAAAGAAAGTCAAGGCAAAGAGAATTCTTCCATTTCCACTTTGTTTCCAGTAAAGACATTCTCCTACTATGAATTTGTGATGCTGCTTCTATGTTTGCTCTCTTGAAAATTAACTAGTACAATAAAATATTTCTTTGGCAATTTCACTCATGGCTTGTGGACTCAAGAGGAAAGGAAATGGAAAAAAGGGGGAGTGATGAAAACTGTTACTGGCCTTAGTCATCTTTCAGTTTCTGTTCATTGAGTAATGAAGAAAAATAAACACTTGCATGGTTCAGTTGGCCTCACAGGCGGTCTCAGAATACAAAAGTGCCATTGCCAGTGTATTTTCTCTTTGCTATTTGATAAAATATTACATGTGGCTTTCAGATGGCAGAGGATGAGAGTACCACATGTTTCCTCACATACATCACTTTTTTAATGTTGATTTCAAGTGTTTGCACTGTAGAATAATCAGAATCCTCATTGAGTCTGAGTTTCAATCTTCCATTAGTCCTGTACAATGACATATTTACATCTCCTGTCTTACTGCTGCAAGAAGCAAAAGGTCACCAATGACTAGTAAGGTGTTGTGAAACAGCTTCTCATTTTTTTTTATAACATGCATGCAAAGATGAAGAGCGCTCCTCTAAGTAGTGTATCATTTTAATCTAATCCAGTTTTGGATTTTTCCTATGAAAAATACCCACCCAGTAAAAAGATATCAGAAATTGGCCTTGAAAGATCAGAGTGAAATCTGTGAAATCAGAAACCAAGTATTTATAATACTATCTTATAAATAAAAATGTTAATGTATTTATATGCCTTTCTATTACTATTGTCCATTCCTAGTTCAGAAAAATTCTTGTTCAAACTACCGCAACAAATTTTCAATCTGCTCTGACTGCCTCCATTCTCATTTACTTCCAACCCATTTTCTACATGGTAGTCAAGGACATTTATCCATATTGCAAATATATTATCTTCAAGAAAGAAAACCAGTATCTTCCTATCATTTTTATTTCTTTTTTAAAAATTTCTTTCTAAACCTAGTATTTGCAACATATCTACCCTTTGTTGATTCTTTAGCATTACATTTGGCAAACTCCTTTCCAGCCTACATAGTCCTTTTCTACAATTTTAGTTTCTGACTGTTCACTATGTCCCATGTAAAAGAGGTTGCGCCCTTCCTTATGTTAAGTGTCCTCTTTTATGTGATCCATATCATCCCTTTTTGTCATAGTCATCATCACACATTAGGTAATTACTACATAACTCCCATCTTCTTAAGCAGTATAATGCACTATGAAAACAGAGACATTGCCTGTTCTTTGGCTTTATATTAGTTCACAAAGGGAGTGGAACAGAGAAAAATGCGTATTAACTAATTTAAATGACTGAATAAACATGTTAAATAATCATATTGCGCCTGAGTAGCCGAAAGTAATATGTTAAATTGAAGTCAAATCACCTCTTACAAGGAATATGAAGAAGAAATTGAGAAATTTTTTCCCTGAGAATCAAACTCAAACAGACAGCTAATCAGAAAGAAAATTTTCTTCTTTAAAACAACCTCTAATACCACCTCACACCAGTGAGAATGGCACATATCAAAAAAAGTGGCGAAGATGTTGAGAAAAGGAACTCTCTTACACTGCTGGTGGGAATGCAAGCTGGTCCAACCATTATGGAAAGCAGTATGGCGGTTCCCCAACCTACTAAGAATGGAACTTCCATAGGATCCAGCAATCCCACTCCTAGGAACATACCCAAAAGACACAAAAACACTGATTCAAAAGAATACCTGCGCCCCTATGTTTATAGCAACACACTTTACAATAGGTAGGACCTGGAAACAACCTAAATGCCCAAAAACAGATGAGTGGATCGGGAAGCTGTGGTACCTATACACGATGGAATACTACTCAGCAATCAAAAAAGAAAAACTAGACGCATTCATAGGAACATGGATGGAACTGGAAGGGATTATGCTCAGCGAAGTAAGTCAGAAGGCAAAAGAAAAATACCAGATGGTTCCTCCCCTAGGAAGAATATAAGGGAACCAAATAAGGATCAAGGAAAGGAATAAGAACATTAATAATAACAATAACAACAAGAAAGAAACAAAAACCAAAAATGAAAAGAAAAAGACAAACTGGGACACTTGGTGGGGAGGGAAGAGGGAAAGGGTGGAGGGTAGATGGGAGCACAGGGGACTGAGGTGATGGTGCACTGGTGATATGGTGATGGGGAATACATGGAGATTACAACTGATATCAAATATATGTAAATTAAAAAAAATTTATATTAAAAAAAAACAACCTCCAAGAAGAAATGAGTGAATGGAAAGCACAAGATTTGCATGTTTGACATCAGGAAGATTCTATAAGTTTAATAAAATATGATTAATTTCCATTTTATATTTTTTATCCCCAAACTGCTAACACTAAATAACAAACATCTTAATATTATGCACAACAGACAAAGATTGATTCAATTCATGATTAAGAAAATGTCATTGTGAGGACAAAGGGGAGAGCCAGCCCAGGGTTTGAAGGTCATATGGTAAATTAGAGAAAAGTAATGGTGCCAGTGTTTGAAAATAATAAACACAAAGAAAATTCTATTTGGGATTACTATGTGGAATTTTGCGTTAAATTCCAAATGCATTTTTCTCTCTAACATTCTATGATTTGGTTCGACAAGTGTTTTTTTTTTTTTAACCCACAGCATTCACACTATCAGATATTTCACTCATGTTCGCTTTGGTTATTTCAAGAATAAAATTTCTAATCCTTTCAGTTCATCATGAATACAATAGTTACTTAAACCTTTTAATAATTTTGGTTGCCAAAATGATCCAAATTCTATTAAAGCAATAAAATGACATATTTTGCCTCTTATTTCATGATGACAGTTTATAACACTTTGTTTTCTAAGAAGCTAGAATATTTTCATAATTCACTTATTCATATATAAACGCAATCTAAATGTAGAAGCATAGTAGAATAGTTTTATTATGAAGGCCAAGGCATTCAGAATCTCCTTTCCAAATGTAATGTTTCTGGACATGAATTATTGCTTTCATTATGCATACATACATGCATTTAGTCACACTTGTACTTTTTATAAATTACAAATCACTGGATTTTATTAGTAGTATGGCTTTTAATATAGTGGAGAATATATGTGACTAAGAATTAGACAGAGGGCTGACATTAAATCAAGGTGGTGTGAGATGTCACTGGTAACATCCTTCTCCATTAACAACAAAAACTCAATATCTATTCACAGACAAAATACATTTAGAGGCAACTTTGAGTGATCCAGCATGATGTGCCAAAGAGCCTGGGAGATACCGCACATATGTAGATCAGGTAATAGGTAGGCAAATCTCAGTCCTTGTTGAGGAAACCAGTGGATCATAAACTAACTCCAGCCCCTACTGGTTAAGGATCAGGAGATCCAAGAGACACTGACTAAGACAATTACTCATGGGTGAGAAAGATTTTGTGAAGAGAAGTTCCAAAAGAGAAGTTCCAGCTCTCCATATGAACAAAACAATTTCAAGTATGGGTGCATTAAAGAGGAGAGTTAATCAAGACTGTCATATATAAAGATAACAATGCAAAACTTCTCAGATTCCTACATCTTTGATGATCTTGTAACTTACTAATACCTAATTCAAATATTTTTAGAATTTCAATTAAATGTTTAATAAATATTTGAAATTGAAGGAAAACAAAAGTTTCCAAGTCATAATGTCACTTCCATTCTTAAAGTTCTGGTTAAATACAAATCATATATAAAAAAAGAAAACCAAATAAGAAAAATGGGGGAGCATTGTTTAAATAGAAATTACAAATTCTGCAGAGTATTTATATACATGTTATATGTATATAACATATACTTATATGTTTCTTCTTTGCTGAGCACATGTACTTGATAAATCACTGTATCTACCCCAAGTCATGAAGCTTGTCTTCCTCCTAATTGGTTTTGTCTGTCTTGTTCTTTTAAATGGTCTAAATATAGTAATAGATCTGAAATCTATTGCGCACAGAATATATTAATTTTTGTAACTTTTTTCCATGGTCTTTGATCACTTCTGGCATCTGACTTTCTTATTGTATAGTTTATCCTCAATCAGAGTTGCTATAATTTGACTCTCATTCATATGATGACTGAGCAGGATATCAATAACATCTATCTGAAACTAGAAGGTAATAACAACAATTAAAAGTTTCTTTATAGTCAATGTTTCAGTAATTCTCAATTTGCTGGGAAAATTTAATTAGTTTAGCATTTAGTGAATTTTGATTCCCCATTATTCACATGAAGTAAGTACAGTTGGATAAAAGATTAATGGGTAAACACAAGTATATCATCATATCATCAAAATTTTCCAAATCAGAATTAGCAGATGGGAAGGAAAGAGGAAGAAAATAAAGTGGAGAAGGAGAAGAAGGAAAAGAAAATGGATGATTAAGAGGAAGAGGAGCAAGAGAGGGAGGAGGAAATATATCATGGTATCTCAGGAGTATTATTATGCTTCTAGCTTCTGGCTATGGAGAAATGTTGTGGAAGAGGATCTACCTGGGATATTAAATCAACCTATTTAAACACAACAAATTTTGAGTTATAACAGGAAATAGACACTTTTTTTTTAACTCTGATTCATTTATTTGTCACTGAATATGTGGAAACTCCAACCCAAAAAGGGTATTATTGCCGTATTTAAAAAATATTATTATTTTATAATAGCTAGGAGGAACAAATGAGAAGAATGGAAAGTTAAATCAAATAATAAGCGGCTTAGAATCAATCAAAGTATGTTCAGTTGAACATAGACAGGAAAGAATAAGAAACAAGAAAGGACTAGTTATCAATCATTAACTGCACTGATTCAGGCTCCATATATCTCCAATTTGAGGTTTACAGATAAAATCCAGAGCTACTAAGCAAGTGGTCAGTAAGCTCAAAGCACTGGCCAGGAGTCCATAAACACATTATTTTCTTCTGCATGAACTCTTTGTTTGCCCTACTCTGTCCTTGAAATCACATTACAGGCAGAGAAGTCTGACTGGCAGTTGGAAGAAAGGAAATAAACATTACAAAATACTAGATAAAGGTTATAGTCTACCATTCTGCTTGCTCTCTTTGTGAACCTAAACCCTCTCTTTCCTCTTGAATTTACTGTGAGTTAGCAAATCATACCGCTTAAGCATCTTTGGTTTGAGAACTTGGAGACCATTAGAATTTTAAGACTATATCCTATGATCTGGTGATCAAGGAAATATATCAATTGATTTCTTATATTCACAGTAGAATTTTTAGCAAAAAAACAATTCAGTGAATTATTACTGGCAAAGGACACTAGTTATTTATTTTTCATTTGTTTTGAGTTGGATATCCCAAAAATATCTTAATTATATTTATAGTTCTTTGAATGTCAAAATGTTTAGCACCTTTAAACATTTGCCAAAAGCAAAGTCTGTTCAAAACTTCTTAAGGACAAATTGGGGACACTTGGTGGGGAGGGGGAAGGGGAGGGTTGAGGGCAGATGGGAGCACGGGGGACTGAGATGATGGAGCACTGGTGATATGGTGATGGGGAATATACAGGGGTTACAATTGATGTCAAATATATATAAATTAAAGGGAAAAAATAGAGTAATAATAATAAAAAAACCAAAAATTTCTTAACTCTAGTGCACTTTCTCCTGCTTTTATCATGTAATGCTCTACCAGATGTGCTACTGTATTGAGGAGACAGTAGTCTCATGTGCAGCATAAGTAGTGGAGTCCCAAGTGTTACAAGCTAAATGCATATATCCCCCAGAGAGAAATAGTCATTTCACTCTCAATCTTTCTCCCTACTGTTACCAAGCAATAAGACCCTCTCTGTATGCACATAGATCAGAATGACATCAGGAATTTGAGAAATCAGCTTTGTTTGTAAATCAAATGGCAAGTTGGAAGGCGTTAAACTCAAATTTACCTCCTAATTAAGGAAGAAAATTAGGTTTCATAGATTATGAGGACCGGGGTTGAGAACAAATGAGTTAAATTTTATTTGCTGACAAATGGGGGGGTGCGGGGAGGAGGCAAGGACACGTGAACTTGGCTGAATTTTTTTGGCTAGTTACAGGGCACTTCATACATGAAATATGAAAAATTCTTTTTTTATATAACTGGAATTTTACACTCTGTTTGTATTCCCCTCCTTCACTAGGTAGTCATTTCCTGCTACATGTTCTCAGTTCCCAGCCGAGCTGCAGAGCAGTCAGATCTCCATCTGCAGTCAATGGGTAGTGGTTATAGCTAGGAGGTACTTAAGTTCACAATATTAAGTACACTGACTTCTTTGGTTATCATGTTACTCACCATAGGGAAGTTTCAGGTGTAGCAAACCTTTTAAAAAACTTAACATTGCTGACAGCACTGTCCCAGGTTCTATACTTCCTCCATGTTACACTAGACTTTTTAAGTGCACATAATAATTTGGTGCTCTAAAAATAAAAATCCTTAACTGTATCATATCACTATCACTATGCCTCAGTAACTAACATTTTTTACATTCTGTCTGATATTGTGACATAAAAGGCATAATCTTGATAATTGAAAAATCATCTAAATATGAATATAATCATCAATAGGATCCACCACTTTTAAAAATGACTTTTTCTTGGTAACCTGCCACTTCAATTTTCTAACTTTTTGTTTCTAATAGATTGTTAGTAGAATATCTAATATTTCACCAGTACCATACTTTTAAAATAGTTCAATTCTCTGGAGAGCCTATAAACTTTCCAACTGTTATGTGAATAAGCTGTCTGAATTCTAAAAGAATTTCTTAGCTCAAATTATCTGGTCTTGTGTATAACAATTCTTGAAAAAACATGAAAACTAGTCACTAATTAGGTTTTCCTGTATTATGTAGGTACATGACTACAGTGAAACATGACTCACCTAAAAATACATGGAGATATCACACTGAAGTTATTCTATCCGTAATGTGATTATTTTGATTGCTACAGGTAAATCCAAGTAATCCAAACATTATTCAATAAGTTTTTAATTAACTGATGCATATCGTAGCCAAGGTAAACCTTCATCGCAAAAGTCTTTCCAAAACATATTAATCAAAGTAAACCTCTTTGCAACTAAACTTTGAACCTGTGACTCACAGATTTATACATGGCCACATTGGCACTGAATTTATTTGAGTGACCATTGCAGATAGTTAATTTAGGGGTCCTTCATTGTTTACAGGATCAAAATAAAACTCCTGTTTCTAGCATTTAAAGAATACCACAACTTGGAAAAAAAAAAAAAAGAATACCACAACTTGGAATCAATATAATTTCCTTATCTTATTTTTCATTATTCTATTTTAGGACCCCGCAGTAGAGCAGAACTCAATGAGTGACATTTCCTTATATTTTATTTTTAGGAGACGTTTTTTGCACATTTTTGATTCATAGTAAAATTTGGAAGCAGATACAGTGATTTCTCATATAATCTCTGCCCCAACATACACATAGCCTTTTCCACTACCAAAATACTGTACCAGAAAGGAACAATCATAACAACGGATATCACAATGTAATGACTTACATCACTACGTTGTTATCATCTATACTCTAGAGTTTACATTAGGGTTTACATTTGGTGCCCTGCATTCTGTGGGCTTTGACATGTACACTCTATTATAGTATCATAAATTATAGTCTTAGTCACCTAAAAACTCTCTGTATCCCATTTACTCACCTCTTCCTTCCTCTTTGAGCTATAAGGCAGCATGCAATAGCACCTTTAAAAAGATCTCTAAATATTACTTACCTCTGGCTCCATGGACTGTCACATCTTGATGAAGTCCTTCCATCTTTCTTCTTTCCGTAGGAGTAGCAACTGGAGCTCCCTAAAAGATTGGAGAAAAAAAAAAAAAAGTTTTCCTACTTGGGCCAGTGTCTTTGGTCTTAAGTCTTTAGAGACCTAGTTTCTACTTGCCACTCAATTGTCAGATGATGAAATAACAAGGCTATTCTTGCTGCTCTCATTTTCTTCCCAAAATTCATAGTGTAAATTAAGTTTTTGAAGTCCTATGATAAATGAGATCATTGCCCCTCAAATCAAATATCCTGGTGTTTTCACCTGGAATGGGATGATTTTAAGTACTGTAACTCTCTGAACTCCCACTGACTGTCTAGTGTTGCAGGACAATGAATCTTTACTTCCCACACTTCACAAGCAGGCAGAGAATTTATTATTTTGTATTCACACATTATCTCTAACTAGGCGAACAGCTTGCCTTCTCTTACCTTCTAGTGATAGACTAGAAAATGTCTACCTTGAGTTAATAAATTTAAATTTTTTAAAAAGTTTTTGATCACTTTTTAAATAAAGATTACCATATCAGAACAGTTATTAATTTTTAAAAAAGATTCAGTTATTTATTTATGCATATAAGAACTGGGGTCTAGGCCAGAGAAGCAGGGGGTGAGAGGATTTACCAGAGACAGAGTGGGAAGAAGAACAGGCAGATTGACTGAAATACGCTGCTGAGGGAGCAGTGGGCAAGACAGGAGAGGTCTGCTGCACCATGTGGGTCACCTCCCTGGCCTGGGATCAAACTCATGCTGCTGTGGCTGCGGACAGTGTCACAGTGGTGTGACTTAACCCCCTGTGCCAGCAGGGAGGCCCCTTGATCACTTATTTGATAATTATAAATTACACATCAGGTCTCTCATTCCCCTAGAGTTATGCATGTATTATATGCTCCATCATAGGTTTATTTTTGATGATGACACATTAAATGGATATTTATTGTACTTTGGTGTTATGTTAATAAGAAATAAAAAACCCTGCTTCAGAATTTTATAGTAATACCATTATGAAAAAATTTGAAAACATGATGTATTTCATCAAGACTTTACAGATTTAAATAAAAAGGTAGAATAGAACATTACCCCATATTTAATTGCATATGAGAGCTATGTAGGACTGATGTAGTAGATCCATTTAACAAATTTGATAAAAATTGGGTAAGGTGTATGTGGCCTAATTTTCCTGAAGTTTCTAATAAAATTCAGTCATGGAAAGTATTGAGAAGACTGATTTTGAGATAGAGGGTAATTTTTTTCAGTTAGGAGCTATAATTAGGTGTCATCATTTAATCAAATTTAATTTGCAGCGTGGCATATGTTCCACAAAAAAAAGAAAAACATGAAATGCCTTAGAATATTGTGCTGTGCTAACTCACATCAACTCTCAGTGGATGAAAATTTAATCATTTACCTAGGTCTTTTAAAAACTCTGTAAGTTTTAACGTAAGCAATACATTGTTGTTTCTTCCTCTATTAGGTGTGAACTCTACTAAAGGTTTGCAAAAGCGTTTATGGAGAAACAGATTATGATCTTGCTAGCCTTACTGAATAAGGATTTATAAAGGAGGATTTGTATAACTTAAGTCAATAAAGTACCTAAAAGGAGTAGTTGGACCATCTGGAATCAATAATCTTATAGGAATAGTTTCTTCTCCTCAATTTCTTTTCTTTTGCTTCCTGGCAGGTCATACAGCCAACAACTCTAGGAAGTTATATTTGGTTTGAGAATTGAAATATTTGTGGAGATGCAGCTGCAAACATCACTTTAGGGTCAGTGATGGACTAAGATCAACTATACAGAGAACTTAAGAGATGGGAGTGGGAAATAAACTCATTAAAGTGTATTTTCTCTATTATAAGACAAATAGACAATTTTAAGAGAGAATTTCACTTTTAAAATCAGCTTTTAAATGAAACAACCACGTTCTTCTTTTACACACACACCCAATAAAAAAATGGGCAGAAGAGCTAATTAGGCACTTTCCAAAGAAGAAATATAGAAACATGCTCAACATCACCATTATTAGGGAATTGCCAATCAAAATATCAATGAGCTATCACTTCATTCCTGTTAGAATTGTTCATATGAAAAAAGAAACAACAGATGTTGGTAAGGGTGTAGAGAAAAAAGAACTCCTACACTGTTGATATGGAGTTTCCCTAAATATTAAATGTGGATATAACATGAACTGAAAGCAATTCCACTCCTAGGTATTGACCCCCCAAAATAAAAAATCACTAATTCAAATAAACATTTGTACACCTATATTCAGTGCAGTACTATTTACAATTGCCAAATTATGTAACATCTAAATTCCTATTGACAGAACAATGCACTAAGTAGATGTGAATATTCACATCAATGTGAATGGAACACTAGACAGCTATAAAAAATGAACTATTGCCATTTGTGACAGTATGGATAAAATTAGAGGGCTTTATGCTAAGTTAGCTAAATGACAAGGAGAAAAACAATTACCAGATGATTTTATTCATATGTGGAATATACAGAAAAAAATAACAGTAACAAAACATAAGGTAGCAAACCCTCAAAATAACCTGAAGAATTGAAGCAACTAGAGGGGCGTGGAGGGTAGTAATAGGAACAAAGGTAGGCGGGGACATAATGATTTATGATAAAGGACTATGGGTGGATGGGTGGTAGAGCTGGGGTCATAATATACATCTGATGAGGTGTGAACCTATTCTCCTAAATCATATAGAATGCTGTAAGTCAATGTTATATCAATAAGGGAAATAAATGAACAAATGAATAAAGTTAGCTTTGATTATCTCACCTGAGATAGTGTTTTTCAGGTTTCCCCACTATAAAGCTATTCTTTTTTTCTTCCTTTCCATACTATACTCTGGGATCTACTGCATTCAATCTGCACTTAAGGAGTGGAGAGTAGTGTTTCACCTGCTACAGGACAGAATGTCTACACATAAACGATCTGGAATTCTACACTGAATATTTGCCTATTCCATTTTAAAGATATATTTATTTCTTTTATTTATTTATACATATTTTACATCATTGTTCATTTTTTAAAAAAATGTTTGCTTTCTTTTTCTGGGTGTAGTCCCCATAAAGTTTCCACCACCAGTTCACTCGTGCACCATCACCATAGTCCCTTGTGCTCTTCCCTCCCTTGTTTTGATCCCTCTCCCTCCATCCCTTCAGAATGTCTTTGATTTATAGTTGTCTGTTTATTTTGTTTGTTTGTTTTATTGTTATTATTTTTTCCCCTAATGCCTTATTTGGTTCCTCTACATTCCTCCTTTATGTGAAACCATCTGCTATTTTTCTTGTTCCTTCTGACTTATTTCACTGAGCATAATCCCTTCTAGCTCCATTCATGTTATGGAGAATGGCATTTTAAATATATTTAATCATGTGTTTATATCAGTGAGGACTTGGGGATACATATATTTTTAGTCATAAAATATATGCTACTTTAGTTTTTTACTGAAATTGTTTGGGCTTTAGTCAATAGGAATTATTTCAGTTGGGATCTTGAATCTGGTTGCCATAACTCCATTATTGTGTATCTTTTTCTTTTCTTTAGCATTTTTCACTCTCTGATACTATAAGAAGCTCCCGACTTAACTTTTGCATTACTTAGATGGACTTGGCAGGCATTATGCTAAGTGAAAGATATCATACAGGAAAGACAAATACTGCATAATCTCACTTGTTTGGGGACTCAAAGACTAATCTCAACTCAGCTATGTATTTTTATGATTTCAGCTCTTATTTCAAAATAAAGTGAATAGACCAGTAGTTGCCAGTGGGAACTGGCATTTTGAGGAGGTGGGCAAAATGGGTGAAGGTGGTAAGAAGGTCTTATCTGTCATAAGACCTGGTGATAACAACTATAATTAACGATACTGTGGTGAACACTTGAAAGTTGCTAAAACATATATCTTTAAGGTTCTCATCACAAGAAACAAATAAGTAACTGTGTGGTGATGGATGTTGGTTAAACTTATTTTAGTGATCATTTCTCAATTTATCCATATATCAAATCAATGTATTGTACAGTTAAAACAAATACAGCGTTCAATGTCAAATTTATAACAATTTAAATGAGAGAAAGGAAAAGCGTTGGAGGACAGTTGAGATATTAGATGTTAGGACATCAATGACAAGAGACATAAGAGGAGGGAATCCAGAGTAGATGAGTCAGTATTATTCAAGATAAACAGGGTCCCTGTTAAGGAAAGTAATTCACAGGGTGTTGAGGAGCTGGGACATCAAATGGGTGAATTGTAGAACTATTGATGGGGCTTAAGAAAAAAACCTAGGAACAGACTTCAGGAACTTGTATCTTTTCTAAGGAAGCTATACTTTCCCCAAAGATCAGATTGAAAAGGCCAAGTTATAAAGACATATAATTCCTTCTGACAATCCAGAACATATTTGAAAGTGAGAAGTAAACAAAATCAATAGCAATAACCATACGACTGTTTCTGAAGTTAAAAATAAAATACTTGTTTCTATCTTTGTCTGCATGTAGAGATATGAACAAGGATTGTTATATAAAACACAAAAGTGAATATAGATATGACTATATGGTTATGAGTGATTTTATCCCTAAAATGTTATTTAACAGTTACACTCACATGTAAAATATGGTTAATTCTTACTGACATACAAGAATTAAGATTAGGTATGCATGTGCATACACATACACACACAGAGAGACATTACAATAGCCTGAAATGTTTTTACAGCTGCAATGTCATACCTTTCCTTCAAAATCCCTTTTACTTATGTGCTAGGCAGTAACCTTAGAAACAATTAGGGAAGTATGTTTCTTTGAGCTGGATAATTAAATGCCACAAAACTCACCACTCAATTTGTAATTCACTCAACATCTTGCTGTTTGAAGGAGTCAGTGTTCATACATAGGATGGATTGAATTCCTAACGACATCTGGCATGAACAGTGGACTTGGCCCTCACCATAATAGCATTACACTCATGATCAGAATGACAGCTAAATGGATGGATGGAGCTTGTATCTACCAGGATGGATTCATGACTACAGCATAATTAATCAGAATGTTATAACCTCTCTGGTCACATATACACTGGCTTGTTGCTCCTTACAAGCTATATCAGGGGCTATGGAGTAAATGTCTGTTGTCAGATCTAATGGTGAAAGATTCTGGTTTCTAACTTACTAGGAAAGCAAAGCAGAATTTCCATTCCAATAATCTGGATCAAAACACTTTCTGATAGCAGTGGTCAATTTATTCTGTCACTTAATTAAACCCAAAGCATTGCAAATCAGGTAAGTAAGCAAAAGAAAGACGGCTTCTTCAACCTTGAAAACCAGTCCTTAAGACAAGTATCTTATTACGTTAGTTCTAAGACCCACTATAGGAGGTTTTCTCTAAGGCTTTTTCATGGGTTAAATAAGGATTAAATCAAATGGCAAACAAAGTCACAATTAAGAGTTACAGGAGAAATTGAAATGCACGAGCAAATTCATACAAAGTGATAAAAGGCAGAAACTCACCACGGAAGTCCTCCCTCAGAAAGATCAAGATGTGGGAAAGGGAATAGAAAATAGCTCAAATTACTTTAATTTTTTATAAAGTCTGAAAAGCTAGCTATATAAGTTTTCTGAGTTGAAAGCCTTTGGATATTGGGAAGAAGTAGTATTGGTTGATTTTTTAAAGTTTGAAACTTTGCTTATTTTTATGTATATCCCTTTCTTTTACTTCAATATATGTAAGCTGTACAAAGTCCAGGATGAATGTGAGAACTATATTGATATAGCCCTTGTTGATGGCTACATCATATTTATGTATATTTAAAATCAATACCTGTTCATGATAATGAAGTATCTTTGTCATCCACACACTGTTACAATTTAGACTACCCTATGTTCTACAAAATTCCATTGGGACAGTTACAACAGACTATATCTGCAAATACTGGTAGATATCTGCTGATAATGTGTACTGAGTGAATAGTTGTGTACTGCCTGACACTTCTCATTCTCTCAAAGTTTTAAACACATGATGGAATGTCTCAAGAGAATAAAAATTTCTGATGAAATTTATTAAGGAAATGTGACAATTCTACTGGGGTATAGATAGTACACTTTCAAGGAGACCAACAGTTTCAAATGTGTTCTAACATAGTGACTTTTTCTGCAGCACACAGCACAGAGTGAACTTTGTATTTTAAAGAATTGATATTATAATTTGGATCCTTTGGTTAATTTGCAACAGAAGCACTAGGAAGAAATCATTCTTTAGGCAATGTATCAATTGCCACACAAATGAAAAATAAAAATGAGAGTTTTAGCATCCTGTAAATTGTTCTGGGAGAAATGCTTTAACACACACACACACACACACACACCACACCTAGGGAGGGAGTGAGATAGGGAGACTCTGATTCTTTTACACTGTGTTAAAATTATTCAACATGTGGATTCTAAAATTTATGAAAAATTATGGCTACATAAGCATAACATCTGAAAACTATACCTATATTTTTGCTTCAGTCATTAAATGCAGGACAGTTAAAATTTTTTAAAAAAGCATTTAATAATTTAATAACTGATAATGTTTCGGGTAGATTTTTGCAACCAATGACAAGAAAATACTTTTTCACACTCTTTATTAAAATGTTCTGAAAAGTTTTATTCACTAGAACTACATTTTGAATTAAGTCTTTAGCAATTGAAGAAGCACCATCAGCATTTCAAGAGTGTTCCAAAGTTTAAAGCTGTGTATTTAACTGACAATACCAAGTGTGTTGTAAGTGTGTTGCACAAAAGGTAGAACAGTTTCATAATGCACAAGATTTTAAGATGAAAGAAAAAAGTGAAAGGGCACACCTGTATATATTACTATTAATTGTCAATCTAACTGTATGTACATCAGTCAAGTATATATGCCAAGGAGACTGATTTTGAGATTCAGGAGACTCTTTGTAATATGGGTATTGAAGAATATCCTGTCTTAAGGAAAATAGCTACTTTTTGATTACTTCTCCATAGTAACCCATCAAAAGATGAAAAAGTATGCTATATAAGTTCTGTTTGATTATTTCATCTGCTGTTGGGCAGTATTTTTAAGTAAAATTTTCAAAATCTAATTTGGAAATTATCATTTGTTTTAGAAAAATAAAGCAGTATGAATAAGTATCTGAAAAGACTTATTTTAAAAAATTTTTAATTTTTTTTGTATGTAGAAGAATGAGTATAAGCTAGAGACAGTGTGGAGGAGAGCAGAGCAGGCAGATTTAATGAAATATAGTGCTAAGGAGAGCAGTGGTTGACACAGGAAAGGTTTTCTGTGCCATGTATGCTGATGTACATACAGTTAGATTGACAATTAATAGTAATATATATAGGTGTCCCCTTTCACTTTTTTCTTTCATCTTAAAATCTTGTGCATGTATGAAACTATTTTACCTTTTGTGCCAGGAAAGGTCTGCTGGGTTAGCTCCCTGGCTGGGGATTGACTTTTGGCCCTCACGGTGACAGTGCTGAGAGTTAACACCTCTAGGCCACCAGGGAGGCTCCATAAAATATATGAAAACTTCAGTGTTAGTTTCTTTTTAAAATACAGAATCAACTGTCCACACTGTAGTTTCATCCACTACAAAAGACCTTTTCCAACATTGGTTTAGGAAAGCAGAGTCTGATCTCTACAGTTAAGAAGTGTTCCTAAAATTACTGTGACAACTTTTCTTTCACATCATATTGTAAATCAGAAGCCACATACTGGACATTGACCTGATGTCTACAAGTAATCACTAATTGATCATTCAAAATAACTGTTTTTAAATTTGGTATTTATAGTATACACAACCCCAAAGAATACACATGTTAATTGATTTCTCATACCACTGACTTCCACACACATGTGGAAAAACATAAGGAGTGAAATAACAGGAAACCCCATCAACATTTGGGCCAAGAGGAATGTGTTCATTTCTTTCATTCTAAGTGTTTGTGGCTCAAACTTTCAAGGAAGTTAAATTTTAGTAAACACTATACAGTGTGAGAAAGTTCATACTATCATTTATCAATTCACTGATATGCTAAAAATGCAAGTTTTTCAAAAGATAACTTTATTTATTTTTTAAAGTATAGCTTTATTATCTGTTAAAAATGTTCTAAAACTTCTAAAACAAAAAGCAGATTTTAGTCAGGACTGTTGAGATTGGTGTTAAGACTACCAACTTCAACACAATAAGAATAGTGGGGAATAGGCTGGGAGCAAGTAGCAAGGGTGGAAGATAGAAAATTACTAAGAAAAGGCATCAACCAACAGTAGGGGAATAAAAAAATAATACAATTGAAGACATCAACAGCAGATATACAAAAACAACGGAGAAAATGAATGAGCGAAGTAACACAATGTTGGAGAGCATAAGAAAGGAAAATATAGATAAAAAAAAGAGTTTAGAAATAAAAACAGAGTTAGAGGTCTCCAGGATAAAACAAAGAGAGACAGTGTCTATATCATGGGTATCCCAGAAGGAGAAGAATAAAAGAAAGGCATAAAAGTCTTATTTAAGGAAACAATCACTGAATAGTATTATCAGTCTGGGAAATGAACCAGAACTTGTCATCCAAGTGGCCCAAAGAGTTCCAAACAAAATAATACCAAAAGGCATCAGACTTTTCAGCAGAAACATCTCACGCATGAAGGAACTGGAAAGAGATATTCCAAGTACTTAAAGAAAAAGCCTTCTAGCCCAGAATCCACTGCCCAGAAATATTAACAATCATGTTACAAGGAAGAGTAAGGAGCTTCACAGTAAAGCAAAAAACTAAAAGAATTCATCAACACCTTCCACACATGAAAGAAAACCTGAGGGCTTTATAATAATAAAGCAATAGAACAGTGAATAGCAAGGCAAAAACCATCTAAATTACTTAACATGGACTTAGAATTAAAGGTTGAAGGACAGTTCTATAAGAAAATGCCAACCCCCCCAAAAAAAAATCAGGAATGATTATATCTGAGATAACAAACTTTCAATTAAGAAACATACAAAAGATATTAAAAAGTCATGATAGTATTATTAAAGTCTAATACCCAAAAATAAACTGAACTGAATGATGGAGCACATAGATACACAAGACAATAGAGAACAAAACTTAAAAGAGATCATCAACAAAATAATACCAGGATCTCTTAATTCTCTACTTAGAACAATAGACAAATCAGAGAGACAAGTGTAAATATGAACACAACAGATTTAAATGATAAACTAGGCCAAATAAATTTTACAGTTGTCTATACCACAATTCATCCCCAAACCACTACATGCATACTTTTTTAAGTGTACATGAAACATTTTCAAGACCATATCTTGGGACACAAGTCTCTTGTCAATAAAATCATAAAGTTTGAAATTATACCTAGTACCTTCTCTGACCATAATGCCAAAAAACTAGAAATCAAGTATAAGAAAAAAGGCAGGAATACCTATGAATACAGGAAGACTAAACAACATATAGTTTAGGAACAACTGGACAAAAGAATTAAAGCAGAAATTAAAAAATTATATGATACAACAAAAATGATGATACAAGTTAACAAGAATTTATGGCATACATCAAAAGTAGTTTTAAGTGAGTAGACAGTTGTAATACAGACCCATATTAAAAAGCAAGAAAGGAATCCTAAACAACCAATCTCACAATAATACAAGTTGAAAGTAGAACAAATAACAAAATATAGTAAAGGAAGGCAATAATAAGAGTGGAAATAAATGAAATAGAGTTAAAAAAAGAACATGCAAGGATTCCCTGTTGGCTTAGGGGTTAAGTCACAGAGCTATCACAGACAAGGCCTGAGTTTAATACCCCGCCAGGGAGCTAACTGACATATGTGGTGCAGCAGACCTCTTCTGTCTTGACCGCTGCTCCCCTCAGCAGTGTTTCTCTGTAGATCTGCCTGTTCTGATCCCCACTCTGACTGGTGAATCTGCTCACCCTCCCCCACTTCTACCAGTTCTATGCAAAAATAAATAAATAAAAATAAAGATTTTATTTATATATCCATACAAGAGTTGGGGTAGAGGCCAGAGGTGTGTGTGTGTGTGTGTGTGTGTGTGTGTGTGTGTGTGTGGTGGGGGAAGTGTGAGAGAATTCCCCAAAGACAGAGTTGGGAATGGAGCAGGCAGATCAACTGAAATACACTGCTGAGGGGAGCAGCAGGTGAGGCAGAAGAGGTCTGCTTCGCCATGTGGGTCCCCTCCCTGGCCAGGGGTAGAACTCGCACTGCAATGGCTGTGGAAGCTCCACAGTGTGGCGCTCAACACCTTGTGCCACCAGGGAGGCTCCTAAATAAAATCTTTTTAAAAAATAGACCACACAAATATCAATGAAACCAAGAACTGGTTCTTTGAGCAGATGAACAAAATAGACAAATTCCCTAGCTAGGCTACCAACAAAAAAGAGGAAGAGAGTAAATGTTAATAAACAAAATCACAAAGAGGAGAAATCACCATAGCACAGGAGTACAAAGGATTATGAGATTATTTTGAGCAAGTATATGCTAATAAATTCAATAACCTTAAAGAAATGGATAAATTTCTAAGTCAACATTATCTCCCAAAACTAACCCAGGAGAAAAAGATTTGAACTAAGCCAATCACAAATGTGCAAATTGAAACAGTAATAAAAAATCTTCCAAAAATAAAATACCAGATGACTTTCTAAGTGAATTTTATCAAACTTTAAAGAAAAACTAAGGTCCACCTTGTTCAAAAATTTTTTTTAAATACGAGAAGGAATGTTCCCTGATACATTTTATGAGGTCAACATTAATATGAAAATCAGACAAAGACACCAAAGAAATTATAGAAGAGTATCCTTAATGAACATTTATACAAAAACTCCCAACAAAATGCTAGAAATCAAATTTAAAGAGAGGATCATACACCTCAATCAACAGGAAGTTATCCCTATCAAAATACAAAAATATTGGAATTGATACGGAACCAAAAGAGATCTCAATGTGCAAAATCCAACTTATGAAAAAAGAAGAGAAGTGGACATACCAAGTTACCTGAATTCAAGTTTGATTATAAAGCAGTATTAAGAAAAAAAAACAGTATTAAGAACAATATGGTATTGGCACAAAAAAGAAAACTTGGACTAATGGCCCAATAGAATAGAATCAAAAGTCCAAGAATAAATCCACACATACACCAGCACTAATCTATGGTAAATTATACATGACCATAAAATGGGGGAAAATAACAGTGTAAGGAAAATTGGAAAGTCACACATAAAAGAAGCTGGATGACTCCCAAACTCAAAAAACAAAAATAGACTCCAATGAATTAAAGCTTTAGAGATAAATCTGCAACAATGAAATACGTAAAAGAAAATATTGGTGATATGTCCCACAATGTCAACAATAAAGATACTTTTGGTGACTTAACCCTAGTGAAGCAGGAAGCTGCCAAGTTTGCTGCTGAGAGTCTGCTGTTTAGATGGTTGCTGGGTTAACTGTGTGCTCATAGTGGGAGCCTGAGAAAGGGCTACCTTGACCCTTCCCAACTACCTGTCCCAAACAATAAACAATGCTTATGCCATGCTGGATGTGCTTGCGCTGTGATAGATGGGTAAGAAGTTACCCGTACACCTGCATAAAAACCCTGCCATTGCTGGTATTCGGGGCTCAGGTTTTGGGGAATGATCCACTGGGCCCGCTGGTGTGACAAATTTCTCTCTCTTCACCTCTCTGAATGTCGCCTGATTTCTCTGGGAAACTACTGTATATAGCAAGGGAATTAAAAACAAAAATTTTTGGGATTACCTCAAATTAAAAAGCTTCTATATAGTGAAAGAAAACACAAGACAAATAGACACCCTACTGAATGGGAAAAATATTTGCATAATATATAATAAGGGATTAATTTCCAAGATATATAAAAACATGATTCAATAATGAAAAAATAATGAAAAACAACTGAATTAACAAATAGGGCACAGATGTGAATAGACAATTCACCAAAGAACATATTCAAAAGGTCAAAAGCCATATGAAAAATTGTTCCTCATCAGTCCTAATAAGAGAAATGCAGAGTAAAGCTAAATGAGACACATGTCACATGCATAAGGATGGCACACATCAAAAATAACCCCCACAAGTGCTGGAGAAGATGTGGTGGAATTGGAACCTTATTATAGTCTTGTGGAAATGTAAACTGTTATTATGGAAAGCAATCTGGAACTATCTTAAGAAATTAAAAACAGAAACAGCTTATGGCACAGCAATCCTACTCTTTAGCATATATTAACAGAATATGACACCATCAACAACAACAAAAACACATTCATAGTAACATTATTTACAATAGCTAGAACATAGACGCAGCCTAAATCACCTTCAGAAGATGATTCACTCAAAAAGATGTAGTACGTATATACCATGGAATATTGCATAGTCACAAGAAAGGGTGATTATAACCATTTGCAACAAAGTGAAGGGACTTTGAAATTAGAACAAAGCTAGTCAGAATGATTAAAACAAGGATCAGACATTCATTTAACAATTCAACAATGCAAAAACACTCAAAAATGACTAGACATCAACATTCTGAGGGCTCTGAGGTTAAGGGAGAGGACAGTGTAGGAAAGGGACAAGAGAACACAAGAGATGGTGGTGGAGAGATAAATCTAATTTCTTAAAACTTTCATTTTATTAAAAAAATTGGTTAGATTTTTCTGATAAGCATATGAGTATGAATAGATACTCAAAACTCCTTGCAGTGATTCCTGGTACATTATAATGATAGTAAGTTGGATTACAAATGGCAACATTATTTAAAAGAGAAAAAAAGCAAAAATGATTAAAAAATCCCTTTGAAAAATTTTCACTAAGAGTGATACTGAGTGTTAGATGTGATGCCTTTTAATAGGTCTGATAAGATGTACAAAAGGAACAAAAAGAAGGGTTCACCTAGTGTTGGTGAACGTGTTAAAGTAGCTTCTAGCAGATCACATTCTTTATATTGAAAATGTGTTGGAACATCAAAGTGAATTCTGGGAAATGGTGGACAAAATTCTAAATACATATATCAGAAAAAATATAGCCACATGCTTAATACTTTATACCTCTGATTAGGAGCCAGTTACATTGTTAATTGCATCAGCTTTTGATAATATTTGGAATTACTATCATCTTCTTTCCTCATCTTTGTTTTACCTGCCAAGTAATAATGAAATCCCCAAGGGCAGGATTTATAACCACTATCTCCACATCTCCTCTTATACCTGTAGCAATCACTTAGTATTTACTTTTAAAACTAGAGTAAAAACAGCAAGCACTTTCCCACATTCCTAAAAAAGACACAAGTTTGTTGCAACATATGAAAAAAAACCCTGAATCTTTGAATTGTAAAACACTGCCTGAAATTACATTTCCTTGAATATCTATCATTTTTTTGTTCCACATAACAAATCCTAAAGTAACTTATTTCTTACACAAATAAAATAAAAGCTGAGGGTATATTTTAGTGCCAAGATTTGTGGTATTGATTGGAAAAAATAACTACATAAACCCGGAAAAGTGAATATTGGTAAATATTACCAAAGATTACTAAGTGTCTTATTGGGCCACCCTGACATAAAATGGGTTGCCTAACTTTGGGTCCTCACCTGTGTGCTTATCAGGCACTTATAATAAGACTCAACTGCACACACACAAAAAAAAAGGTTAATAAAGGGTTTATTTACAAAAGGGGAAATGAAGAAATAACTCAGGGAGAAAGAGAGGGAGATAAATCGGCGGATGTGTCTTATCGTTCCACTGAGCTGGAATCCCTATAGCACATTGAGAGCTGGCGAAAAACCAAGAGAGCCCCAAGGCCCACATGCCTGGTTTTATACCAGACTTGGCTGCTTAACTCCACCCTCAGGTCCCAGCAGTCCTCCCTTCAGTGATGATGACATTATAGGATTTGTAGTTCTTGGTGTCTTGGATCTCTTTGGTCTGAAGTGGGGATGCGGTCCATAAATCCTATTTGTGGAGTTCATTCAGGACATCCTTTCCCCCTAACGAGTGGATTATACCTCTTCCCCACCTCCCCCTTTAGTGTCTCTGTGAAATTCTCTGTGAAATGATATTTTCTTGGAAAATTTGTGAATAATTTAACATGATTGTAGAGTCAGTAATTGCTTGCTATGAGGTGCCTCAGTGATTATTCTGATTTGTGGAGAGTTTATCCTTTCAAACTGATCACCTCTTGATTTCCTTCAAAATAAACTTTTTCCTATTCAGGTTACTTTAATTTACAGCACTACAAAGGCTTCATTGTAAGGCAGTGGTTTCACTGTGTGGGTATCTGACTCCTTTGTCAAATATCAACTAAACATAAGTGTATGGGCTTACCTCTGGGTTTTCTTTTTGTTCCACTGGTAAAAAGTTTGTTTTTGTTCCAGTACCATACATTTTTAATTTCTGATGCTGTGTAATAATGTGTGAAGTCAGGTGTGATACCTTCATTTTTTTCTTTTCTGTCAGAATTATTTTAGGTATTTGGGAGTCTTCTTTGATTCCATATAAATTTTATAATTGTTCCATGAACTCTCCATCCTGTTTGTCTATTCGTGCACCCCGTGTCCAATCAAATGCTGGCTACCAGGAGCCCCAAACTTGGCATGTACCCAAGTCAATACCCATAGAACCATAGAGGGCTTTGTGCAGTGCCCGCTCCACTCCCTTGGAGTGCCCGCTTCACTTCCTTTAAGGTTAGTGCTACCCCTTTCCAATGGACTGATGATCCTGCTGTTTGTTTTCAGAAAGCATGTATTTGGGTCCATGATCCTTGTTGTCTCAATCTGATATTCTACTTCAGCTGTTCTAACACAGAGCAGTTTCACGTCTGTCTTATACAGACATCTCCTCCAATGGTGTGCTAGTGAACTTTTTCCTCAGGAGATAAAATGAAATACATTGTTTGTAACATTTGCCTATTTCCATGGTGTAAACTCTTCCATTATGCTTAAAGTTATTAACACCTTTTTTTTTAAAGACCTTATTTATTTTTGCATAGAAGAATTGGAATTTAGGCCAAGGTTCGGGGGGTGGTGGGAGTGAGAGGATTCATCAGAGACAGAGTGGGGAACAGAGCAGGCAGATGGACTGAAATACACTGCTGAGGGGAGCAGTGGGCAAGAAGAGAGAGGTCTACTGCACCATATGTGGGCTAGCTCCCTGGCTGGGGATTGAAACTCAGGCAGTAGTGGTGAAAGTGCTGAGACTTACCCCCTTACCTTGAGGCCCAAAGTTATTAATTTCTTACAGATAGCAAAAAACTGTGACTTTAGAACAACCTGTTCTTTTAAACTAGCGTGACATATCACCATGGTATTGTCTTACAGTAATCACAGAAACAAACAAACTTAATTGCTTATATGAACTCTAGATATTAGATGTGAATGAGTCTAGGACACATTAATAATAATGAGACTTACTACATATATATACACATATATAACTATAATGTTCTAAATTATTATTAAATATATTGTAAAGAGTATTAGAAAAACAACTGAAAGAGTACAACATTGGCATTCAAAGCTAGTATGTACATTCCATTGCTCTGAAAGGGCTATTGAAAGAGCAGTTTACCAAATGGTAAGCCTTTCTTCAAACATTAAAATAAAGTGAGCGTAGATCATAGTTTTGAGAACTTTGGTCACATATATATCTAAAATTATTTATGGGAGGTAGAATGGGCATTAGAGTGCACTGATTCAACTGTATTATTTCTAAGCTGGTCTTTCACTTAGAATGTTCACTGCCAAACTAAGTCAATACAGGTAAATTGCAAGGATTTGTGTAAAATATGTATGTAGTTCAGAGGCTTTCGCCATTTTGATATTATAACCAGAATGACTGAGCAAGGGTTTAACCAAAGATCTTGTGGCATGCAAACACTTTATTCTTACCACTGGAAAACTGAAGGTTCTTGACTTTAGGACTATACCAGCCCTCCTTTTTAGCTTTTAGTTCTTTTAATTTCACTGAGCTTTTCAGATTTATTTATCTTTAAACAGCAATACTGACTAAATTATTTTCTTGACTATTGGTAATATATGTATCAATACATGTATTTTACTTCTTGATTGAGTGTAGAATGTGACGGAATGGTCAGTGGAAGCATCAGGAAGTCCATTTCTTAATAATGTGTCTTTCTAGAAAGGGTGATATTTAACTAGTTTAATAAATTCTTGAAGATTAAAAAATTCCATAGGATCAATCTTCCTCTCATTACATCTTAATATTATGAGGTTGATAGCATCATTGAATTCAAATGTGAACACATGGGAAAAGATGAAGTATGAATAGAAGGACAGGAAGAGAAGAGCTTGCTGAAAATAAAATTGTAGTCTAATTTCTTCTGACCCTATTATAAAAAACTCCCTTTTAATATTAGGGATATGTAGAAAAATGTTTTATAATGAGCTGGAATCATGATTTTTGGATATCTATAACAATCTCAAATACATAGGATTTTGTGAAAATTTATCTCATGTAGAAAGGGAGGTGGGACTATCCTCTCTGAACAAATTCTTACCAGGTCAGTAGATTTTGTATAACTTTACATTTTATACTTTGTTTCATGAAAATAACAGTTTGAAGAGAATTTATGGATGTCTAAATTTGTGGGGACCATTTCTCTGGTTATAAGAAACTGGGGAAAAGTGAAAAGAAATGGAACCTGGCATGATCTAGGTGATAATGGCAGGCAGGGGGAAACATCTGGAAAATGTATGGTAGGTAATCATAAGCCCACTCCTTGTGAGGACTGTTTGACTCTTGCTACTGAGATTTACAGTCCCGAAGCAATACAAGTTCAACATCTGCTTATGTATTCCCAAATGATGTGTGTAGTAAGAATAGTATTTATAACACTTGTTTCCTTAGAAACTTTGTGACCAGTTCCTGAAAATGCATATATATTCTACATGCCCAAACAGAACTGCCATTGGAGTAAACCCTGCAATGGGCAGGCCACAAGTCCATTTGTGAATGTCACTTACCCAAATGGACAATCTGGTTGCATGTAGAAGCTTCACCCACTGCAAGATGAAGCAAATGGATAGACAGCTCAAAAATGTTCCTTTGTAACAGTGTTTTGTGGTTGTTAAAAAAATCTTCAGCATGATTACATTTTAAGTTAAGATACTTTGAAAATGCAATATTACAAGGCAGTATAAAATTCTTACATTTTGTGAAATCCTAGTTTTAAGACTTTAATCATTCTATATTACATGTATCATTTTTAAGCATATTTTAAGAAAAGTGATTCACTAACCCATTAATAATTGGGCTAAATTTACCTATTCATTTTTTTAAAGATAGTTGACTATCAGTTTTCTTTTTCTTTATGCAAAATAAACTATGATTTATGATTGTTGGTATTTTATAAGCTTACTGGTCCATTTGTTTCATTTATCTATTTGTGACTAAAGGTGATAGGTTTAAATAAAAAAATAACTTAGTACAGAAAGATAATTCTATTAGAATGTAATTCTAGCTTTGGTGACCAGCAAAGAACACATGTGTAAATTGTATTGAGAAAGCTCCTTGTACTTATATATAATTTTGCCTAATAATAGGATATAATCACTGATCATTTTAGGCCTGACAATAGTCAAAGTTAGCTAGGAGAATTTTTGATGTTTACTCATCAATATGATCTGTATTGCTCTGATATGGAAATAGTGTTTGTAACAGTGGTTATAAGAGTTATGTATCTAGAAGCTGTCACTATAAACATAAGAATGATCAGTTTAACATATTAAGAAATTTTCATTTTTGACTAAACCTTGTAAGGCACAGATTCATTAGGATATTTTGTCTCTAAAGAATGAAATTTTAAATTGAGTTAGACCAAACTTCAAGACAACAAATGCATGTTTTGGAACTGAATTATTTTACCTCAAATGCAAATTGTTAAGCACTTCTTATGAAGTAACTCATTGACATTTTATATTTTTAGTGAATAAGATAGGATAATTAATACTGTGTAAATAACCTCCAAATATTTCTTTTTTTAACTTTTTTTTTTTGAGTTCACACTTATTTGTGACTTAGGGGCATAGGTTCATACATCTCGGTGTGTACACTCCTACATCATGTCCACCACCAAAGCACTAATAATTCTCCATCATACTCTGATGGGCCCCTTCTTCTTATGCTCCCCAGCCCTCCATTCTCCTTTAATTCTATAGTCAGATTTCTAGGGCTTAGGTTTCGATTTGTATATTCCTTTGTTTTGTTTCTTTATATTGAATAAGAGTGAAATTATCTGTTATTTGTCTTTCTCTTTTTGACTCATTTTGCTTAGCATAACTCCCTTCAGGACAGTTCCATCCATAATGTCATAAATGGCAATATTTTTATCCACTTATCCTGAATGTACTGTCATACCAAGGGTTCCTCAGGGGTGTTGCCTTTCAAGTAGATTCTAGGATCAATCTGTTTACTTTTTGAGGCTCTCTAATAGCAACAGTATAACCTTGGTAAAGGTTGAAACAGAGACACAGGACTCACTCTTCAATGTCATAATGACACCCATAATTTCTGTCCAATTAACAAAGCTAATTATACAGCTCCAAAATAACTGCAAGGGATGCTAAGATGGCTAGTCTTTCTGTCTGACCAAGAAACAGAAAATGAA
Source organism: Galemys pyrenaicus (assembly GCA_019455555.1). Taxonomy (NCBI): domain Eukaryota; kingdom Metazoa; phylum Chordata; class Mammalia; order Eulipotyphla; family Talpidae; genus Galemys; species Galemys pyrenaicus. Next base: position 5,133,309 of record JAGFMF010011673.1, read on the forward strand.
ATAAGATTTAGAGAATTAGAAAAAATCCTCAACAAAATCCTAGAAAATCAAATCCAGCAAAATATAAAGAAATATATTTATCATTTCAAGCAACATTTATCCAAGAAATAAAATACTGGTTCAAAGTTAAAATTTACTTTGCCAATATAACAAAGAAGAAATAACATGAAAAGGTCATAGGTGTAGAAAAAAATTGGCAACGTTCAGGATGTATATATGATAAAACAACTCCACAAACTAAGAATATACAGGTACTTCCTCAACTGCAGGAAAAGGATCTACAAAGAAAGCAAAATTAAAACTATACCTAGCATCATACTTAATGGTAAAAGATTGAATTATTTCCCCTGATTATTGGTAAAAGCAAAAAGACTATCTGCTCTTACCATTCCCATTTACATTACCCATTTTCATTAAGGCTTACCTAGTGAAATAATGACAGAATAAAAGAAATAAAACTATTTGCAAATGATATAATTATCTTAATAGAACATTGTGTAGTATATATAAACAAGCTATGGAAATTAATGTCTGAGTCCTCAATGTCACAAGGTATGGAGTCAATAAGAAGATCACAGTTTTTTATATATATATATGTTTACTTTTTGAGGCTCTATGTACACACACTCACACACACAAGAAATAACTGAAAATCTTTAAGTACCAGAAAAAGAAACTATTAGATATAAATCTAGTAAAATATGCTCAATATTTATATGCTGAAAAATAAACACCAATAAAAAAATCAGTAAGACTAAGAAACTGAGATACCATGCTTACTATAAAAACATCACTGATACGTGAATTGTCTTTAAATTGATTTATAGATTCAACACAATTCCAATCAAAATCCCAGTCAGATTTGCTAAAGGAATTGAAAAAGTGATTCTAAAATATAGGTGGAAAGGCACATAATCAAACAGTTTTCAAAATGAAGTGAAAAGATTCACTCTACCTAACTTTAAGACTTATTGTGAAGCTATATTAGTCAGGAGAAAAAATTAGCATAAAAACTGACTGACAAATGAAGCAGAATGGATCAGGGATAAGGTTAAAATCCCCAGGACAAATTTAGTTCACAATCTTTTTTTGTAAATAAAGCTTTATTGCAACACAACCACACTCATTTATTTATGTACTGTTTATGACTACTTTGACACTAGAATGGCAGAGTTGCTTAGTTGCACAGAGATTGCATTGTCATAGGGGGAAATGTACTGCTAGGACTGAGGGAACTTGCCATTTTTTCCATGCCAACTTCCATGACACCAATATCTCAGATAACTTGGATTACAACTGCCATCATGCCATGAACTAGAAATCCCGAATGAACTTACTGAAGAAGTAGGAGCAAGGTCATATATATTGGCATGGAACTAATCAGGAGAGATAGATGGGATGACCTTGGTTGTTGGGCTCTTCAAGGATAATGACAACTGTCAGCTTGATTTGGTAGTGGTACAGTTTGGACTGTATATTATGAACTTCAGTCTTTTCCTTCTGTCCCAAATCTCTGGAACCTGAATAACCCCTTGCTTGTGATTCCTGCCAGTGTGTACTTAGATTTGTTCTTGCCTGCCCAGCTCTGGATGCTGCCTGATTGGCTGGGTGTTTTCCTATGAAGGGATGGGTGACTTCAGAGTTTGATCAAGTGTCTTTTATTTGAAATCCTTTAATCCCTCTCTTTAAATCTTTTGAATATTCTAGGACCAAGAGAATTCATGTAGTGATCTCAATAGGTCTTAGCTCATGGCATTCATCAAGCAGATGCTATTTCCTTTCCTCAAGGTAACCCCTCAAATTCCTTTCTATCCCAAGAAATGCATGATCCTGCCAAGGGATCATTTGGGTGTATGAGGAAAACACTAAGGAGCATAGTTAACTCTACACAAAGGAAAGAATTATTACGGTAGGAAAGGCACTATACACAACCCCTTCAGTTCCAGTGTTATTTGGAAAGAATGAAAGCAAAAACAAAACAACAACCCAGAAGTTCATTGTATTAAAGTTTTGGAGAAAAATGGACAAGAACTAGAAAAACAATCTCCCAATTCCCTAAGTGATGAAGAGAACAGGAAGAGAACAGGAAGATTCTGCATCCTTTTCAGGTTACCAGCAAGCTTCACTGTACCCATGTCCAACATGGCCTTCCCTGCTAAGAAACCCAATGTCAAGTATTCAAGATTGCATAAAAGTACCAGATGTTATAATTTTGTCCTATTGTTTATGCACATGATTAGATACACATATTTCTGTATTGAACACTGATATATTTTCAGCCACATGGTCCAGCAAGGTTCAGACTCTAGCTTCAGATTCTAGCAGTAACTTCCTCATAGTTATAACCTCTGTAAATAACACTACACTTTAACCTGCTGCTAGTTTACCAAGATGTAAGTTAAAACACCAGAGCAAAGTTACTTATTACACAGACCCAGTTTGAGCACAATAAGATTTAAGTTTGAAGTTTGAGCACAATAAGATTTAATCTGAATCCTGGAAAAAAAATGATTGAAGTATTCTGTGAAAACAAAAGTAACTCTTCTCTAAAAGTTCCCGTAAGTACTGAAGGGGAAAAAAATGAAAAGAATTCAAGTTGCTTCTGAAAATACAATAAGATTTATGGCATTCAAAATAATTTAACTCCAAAAGAGTTAAATCTTTGGATCTGCCAAATTGTTAATATCACCTAAATATTGGTTGTTATACACTGACAACATTGTAAACAGATAAATTAGAACACAAAAAGGAAACTGATTTGGAGTTTTAGTAGTGACCTTAATGTAATATAGTTATATGTTGATTTTTCAATGAAGAACACCTGAAATTTATGTAATGTTATAAAACAATGTTGCTTCAATTTAAAAAAAAGAAATAAAGACAGGACATTTGACTATTTAGCAACGTCAGCCTCCCCTAAACATAGGAATCTTGCCTTAATTTTCTGATGGCTGGTTACCCACCACTGCCTGTACAATACAGTGAATTTAGAGTACTCTGAATCTTTTTAGCAATTCCTACATGAAATATGCTAAGGATAAAAATCTTATCTTTGGTATTAGAAATATAGAGTTCTTTTTTCAGGGCCCTTTGAGGAAAGGATTAAGACAAATAATTCAGAGTTTTTAAGTCTTATGCAGTTTAGATGTTTTACATTTGTTGCATGAAAGAAACTGAGTCAATAAAGCACATGGGTTGCATAAAATAATAAATGAGGACTTTTAACTCCAAAGGGGAACCTGTTTCTCACAAGTATGTTAAAGGCGATATTGTGGCACAATCAAATGTCTTTAAGAGAAAACACACCTTAAACACAGGAAGGTATTTTTCAATCACGTTGGTTGCTCATCCTGAAACTTCTGGATTGCTATGTTAATGGTAGTTATCTTTTTAAGACTTTTACGTTCAAAGAAAAAAATGACTTTGCACCAAGAATACATATTTTGTTTTTGTTTTCTTTAGAAAAGAAGTACAGGAGGAAAAACAAACAATATTTTCAAGTCAAGTTATTTTCAGTCTCTCAAGGAAATAAATGTTACTTAGTCAAGAGAGAGGGAAAAAAGGGGAAAAGATTTGCCAGAGAGAGTTCTTTGCAAGAACTCTAGGCTGAATACTTGTGTTGAGATTATGAATTCTACGCTTTTATAGTGACTATGGGAGCTAAGCCATGAACAAAGGTGGACATTCGTTTTATGCTGTCTTGACATATATGATGTTTCCTGGTTCTAGCCCCTCTAAAGTGGACCAGAGTCAGTTTCACACTGTGAGTGAGAGCCTGTATGAGGTGGCCAAGAGCGGAGACAGCGCGTCCTGCCTGGTTCTCCAGACATTTGCCAAGAGACACCTAATAGTGCCTAAGGACATTAACACAGCATATGCCTTGTCTAAAGTTTGCATACTAATCCAAAGTAAATATGATTCTTCAATTATTATGGGAGTGAATATACACCCCTTTACATGCATTTGTTCTGTTCCTTTGGACTTTTCTTTCCCCCATCAAAAAAAGAGAATGGTAATAATTTCAGCGTTTTCTCACCAGTATTGTATTGCCCTGTTGCAGCCAAATTTTACGGTTACAGAAAGCATTAGCAAACCAGGCCAAAAACTACTCTGACTCCGATTTAATATGAAATTGAACATAGCATTTCCAACTATTTCCATCATTACAATAATTATTTGGCTTGTTTCATGTTAACTGTAAAAAGTTTCCATTTTTCAGAAAAGCAGTAGTGTTTCATAATAAACAAACACAGCCCAGATCCAGATAAATCAGTACATTCTTTCATAGCACTCTGCTAATATTTTTAAGATTCAGGGTTGTATTACTTTACCCACTGAATTTGCTTTAGTGTTTAACAATTTTATATTAATAGCTAAAATTTTCTGTACCCCCCCCTCATTCCTATAGAAGTGAAATCATCTTTTGCTCTTTGTCCATATAGTGGATATCTATTATACATAAAAATATTGTATATCCAAAATATGACATCATGTAGCCTTACAACAAAATATTGTGAGCAAAACTGCATTAAATGTTTTTGTTTGGAAGGATAGTCAAAATAAGTATCTGCCAAAATAAGTATATCCTTTTTTCTTTTTTTAAAAAAAAAATCTTTACCCTAGCACTATACTTTAAAAATATGATTCTATTTTTTATTAAGCTAACATTGGGCCTCCCCTGGTGGCGCAGTGGGTTGAGCAACGCACTACGAAGCAAACCGCAGCCACTGCAGCACGAGTTCGATCCCAGCTGCCGGCCAGGGTGGGGACCCACATGGTGCGGCAGACCTCTCCTGCTGTGCCCGCTGCTCCCCTCAGCAGTGTACTTCTGTTGATCTGCCTGTTCTGCTCCCCGCTCTCTGTGGTGAATCCTCTCACCCCCCCACACCTCTGGCCTGTGCCCCAGTGCTTGTATGCATAATAAATCTTTAAAAAAAAAAAAGCTAACATTGCTTTACAATCATAAATATGATTTAGAGATATGGATTCACCTATTCAGATGTATGGTACCACACCAGTGCCACCATCAAAACAAAAATAATCCCTCAGCATTGTCCCTATAGCTTACTACCCACTTTTCTCCTAATAGTAAACTCCCCTTTTACTAGTCTCAATTTGACAGTCAGATTTCTAGGGTTTTTTTGCTCTATTTTTGTCTATCTTTTTGTCATATCCTTCCTGAATCAGGAATAATTAGAAAAAATGATAAACCAAACATAAGTGAGGAAATTGAAAGAGTAATTAAATCTCCCAAAAAACAAAAGTCTAGGACTAATTTTACAAGTGAGTTCTACAAAACCTTCAAAACATTATGGTATTGGAATAAAGACAATGGAATAGAGAGAATGGAATGAAACTGAGAGAAATTATCTGGTATTTGTCTTTTCCTGACTTACTTCCTTTAGAATAATCCCCTCAACATCTATCCATGATGTTGCAAAAAGCAAATTTTCATCTTTTTTATACCTGAGTAGTATTCCTTTTTTTTTTTTTTTTGGTATGTGTGTGTGTGTATATACACATCTTTATTTACTCATCTGTTGTTGGGCACTAAAGTTGTTCTCATAACTTAACTATTGCACATACTGCTTAGTGGACAAAGAAGTACATATACCCCTTTGCATTAGTGTTTTTGTATTCTTATCAGGTAGATACTTAAAAGAGGGATTTTGAGGTCATATGATAAATTTACTTTTAATATTTTGAAAAACCTCCATACTGTTTTATATAGGGATGGACTAGTCTACATCCCTACCAACAATGTGCAAAGAGTCTTTTTTCGCTTATATTCACAGAAACTTTTGTTTCTGATCTTTTCAATACAGACCATTCTAATATGTGTAAGATGGTATCTTGTGATTTTCATTGAATTTCCTTCATGATAAGTGATGAACATTTTTTATTATGGACCAGTGGCCATCAATATGTCTTCTTTGGAAAAGTGTTTAATTAGCTCGTTCATCGATTTTTTAAAAAATGTATTGTTGGGGTTTTTTTTTTGGTATTATAATAGTTATTTGTAGATCTTGAATATTAGCTCCTTGTTGGATATATGATGCACAAATATATTTACTCATTCAATAGGAGGTCTTTTTATCTTAATGATAGCTTATTCCACTACTATACACAAGCTTTTTTGTTTCAGGCAGTTCCATTTGTTTATTTTGCTTTTGTTTCCCTTGCTGTTGGAGTCTAGTCCTCAAAGATATATGCAAACCCAATGTTGTGGAGTGATTGCCTATGTCTTCTTTTATGTATTCAGGTCTTTAATCCATTTTGCGTTAATTTTTGTATATAGTGTGAAATAGTGGTTTAGATTAATTCCTTTGCATGTAACTGTCCAGTTTTCCCAATACTATTTGTAAAAAAGACTTTTGTTTCTCCATTGTATACTCTTGACTCCTTTGTCATAGATCAACTGTCCCCATAAGAGTGGGCTTATTTTTGGTCTCTCAATTTCATTCCATTGATCATTGTATCTATATTTATCCCAATACCACAATGTTTTGAAGATTTGGAGAACTCTCTTGTGAAATTAGCCCTAAACTTTTGTTTTTCTGGGAGATTTTTTAATTACTCAGTTCTTTTTAGCTTGTTCACATTTTCTATTTCTTTCTGATTCAGTCTTGGAAGATTATCGGCATCTAAAAATTTGCTCATTTCTTCTAGTTATTCCAATTTCTTCACATAAAGATGTTCATAGCAATTCCTTATGATCTTCTGTATTTCTGAGCTGACTATGACTTCTCTTTTGTTTCTGACTAGGTTCTCCTCCTTTATTTATGAACCTGCTAGAGGTTTGTCATTTTGTTCCTATTTTCAATGAACTAGCTTTTGTTTTCATTGATCTTTCGGATTATCTTTTTTTCATTTCACTTTCTTTCTGCTCTAGACTATTTCCTTCCTTCGACTGGTTTTTGGACTAGTTAGTATTTATCTTGTTCCATAGGTGTACTTTAAGATTTTTCTTGTTGGATATAGGTCTGTATTGCTATAAACTTCCTTCTTTGTACTGCTTTCCCCAAGTCCTATTATTCTTTATAGCCTGTGTCTTCATTTCCATTAATCTTTAGCTTATAATTTGTCCTTTGATTTTTTTCATTAATCTAGTAGTGATTCAGTAATCTATTTTATGTTACCTACATAGCAGAGGTTATTTTTTTCATTGTTGATTTCTAGTTTTACTGTTTTTATCTGAGAAAATACTTGATATCATTTCACTTTTAATGATTTTATTGACACTTGTTCTGTGACCCAACATGAGGTCTATGGTCAAGAATGTTCCACCGTGAACTTGAAAAGAATGCACACTCAGCTTTTTCTGGGAGGTGGTGGTACAATATCATACAAATATTTATTAGGTCCATCTGGAGTAATTAATCATTTAAGGCTGTTGTTTTCATGTTGAGTTACACGCTAATGGAGGTACTCTCCTTTGATAACTAGTGTGTTGAAATCCCCTATCACTATTGTGTTGCTAACAAAGTGTGTATTAGGTTTATAATATTTGCACAACATATTTTTATGCTTCTTCATTTGATGCACATATTAATGAGGGTTAGGTCCTCTTGATGTATGGCTATCTAAATCATTACATAATGTTCATCCTTGTCATGTGTTTTTATTTTTAGCTGGTTGCTTGTTTTATCTAATTACAGTTGCCCCTGCCTTTTATTTTTTTCAAGGGACATATTTCCTTGTAGTATTGTCTTGCAACCATTTACTTTGAGCCCATTACTGTCTTTGGGACTCTGATATATTTCATGGGGAGAGCAGTTTTAAACTTTTCCTTTATTTGTAGGCCAGTTAGAAATATGTATGTTTTTCCTTAACCTAACCCTTGTTTTTTGAACCTCCAAACTGCTGTGTTACAAGCTTCAAGACTGGGATGGAAATTTTGATAGATCAAAGATTTTATGAATACAAAAATTTGAATCTGGGCCATTCATAAATATATTATTTTTATTTTCAAGTACATGACGTATTTTAAAAATCAATTTTAAGACCTAGAAACTGAGCTCGAGTTATTTGACAAAAATGATATAAAATTTATAATTGGAGGGCAGTTTCATATATCATTCACTTGAGCTAATTTTGGCAAGGAAAGCTAAAAAGTAAATAATAAGGGTCTTTTTTATTCTCTGTTGCAACAAAAGACCTATGGTACCTTTCCTGCCCTAGAAGATAATGTTATTTTATAACTCCATGTTTCTGGTTTACCTTTTTAATTAATAAGGAAGATATTTTCTTTTCTCAGTTACTCATTCCCTTTTACATAATGCATTTCTGCAGTTTAAATGCTAATTGGCCATTTCTGTGGATGGTTCCTAGTTAAAAGGTTTGCCATTTAATTCCAAAGTGTCTTTTATTTCTTGAGAAGGATTAAATGGAAACTCAGCCCTGGTTTAGTATCATAGAAGTTCATGTGCACTCCTCTGTTGAATTCCCATGGTTTGAGTATCCTGCTGGGGAACACAGACTGAGATTTTGTTGAATCAGGCCCTCCATAGTCAGGCTCAAAATAACTTGCAGCACACTGATAAAAATAATGACCCTTTTGCAGTTGTAAAACTTGAAACTATTCCTTGAATGTTAACTAACATCCAAAAGCTGTTTCTGCAAATGAAATGGGGGATTTGGAGCTAGGAAACCACTCTGAATAAAAATGTAGATATGACATTTTATTTTCCTTTAGTAATTATAAAATTGTGACGTTTTCCTCAAAGCTCGTGAAACCATCATGCTAGATTTTGTTAAGAGAAAAATACACAGATATGATAATGACACTGGGCAGCATCTTAAAATGAGCAGATATTTTTGTATATTTAGTTTGTCAATAATGTGTGCTCTATCTCCAGTGCTAATGGCATCAATAGTATTATTTAGCTGATGGGACATAAAAGGTATAAGCTAAAGTAAGTGTCAGGAAATGCTGATAACTTGCAGCATTGATATCTATTACCAAATTGCCAACATTATAAACACTTTCAGGTAAAACAATTCAGTCTTCTCATCTCGCTGATATGCTCTCAAAAGCTGGGGAACATTTTACTTACAGACGGTTTAATAGGCAACAGGAAATAACCCATTGGCTAAGTTTATGCTGACACAAAGAAAGCCATGAAAAATCCAAGTTCTAAATTGTAATTTATTCCTTATAAGTAGTAAATCAGCAGGATTCCACTGCTCAAGTAGGGACTTGCCAGTTAAACAAGAACTGAAACATAATGAGCCTTACAAATGTTCCCAGTATTATGGAGTTGTTATTTATGCATGAATTCATTCAACAAACCCCCCAGCTAGTCTGGTCACGATAACCTGTTGTCCTCAAGACACTATATACAAGAATAATGATGGCTAAATTCTAAGGTAAAAATACAAAAAAAAAATCCTTCTTTATTTTGATAGGTTAATCTAATTACTGCCTCCTAAGCTTTTCTGAATATCTGGTTAATTTCTCATTTCAAGTCCTCTGTTATTGATGTTGGAGACATTTGTGGTAAAGTCTAGATTGTCTAGATGATGCCATATGAAATATAGGTAGGTAAAGTTTTTATAATTTTACTCTAACTAAAAGAGAAAGTAGTTTACCCTGGAAGATATGATATAGAATGTTTTTAGCACAAGATCACAATTTTCTTGTTGATAAAGTCAATTATCCAATATAGTGAATAGATCAAAGATGGTAGTGGGAGCAGTTCTATATCTATGTAAAGCATATCACAAACAAATGAGCTATGCAGAGTTCCTATGGTAGAAATTCATTCTAAAATGATCAAAAAGAAACCTGCTTGATGAAGAGAAAGAAGATCTGAATTTTAGTCCAAGATTTTCTATTTTCTAGCATGTGAAACACATTAACTCACATAACCCCCACCCTACAAGCCTGACTAGACCACTTTCAATCTTAAACATCCGATTGGTGTCAGTTTGCACCAAACAGCTCACTTTCACTTTTCAAATTATTAACTCAAAAATTGAACTGGTACCTTATTGGTCTATTTACAATCCAGGTGCCAAATACACAAGAAAAAAGCCCCACGCTTGCACATACTTGTCCTGCCCTGAAGTCAGGGCAGGATCATGGACCAGTGGAACCATAGCCAGAGTTGTCCTCAGAGGGGCTGGAGGCACACTGCATCCAGTGTCCCTTCATCTGGACCAGGGGTAACAATGCAAAAGAGGGTGAGCCTAGAACAGCACTGTGACATGTGTCCCACTGGCTGCAGGGCTTGGCACTCCATGGGCCTTTACTGCCTGCAGCTTCAGGGATCTTCAATGTCAGAGTTGTCTCAGTGGGGCCCAGTGCTCCTCCAAGCATCACTGGGTCGAGGCCAGTTGCTGCAGGGCTTGGGAACTGCCTCTACTGCTGGGGCTTGCCTGCGACGACCTTGCCCCTACAGCCCTCATGGGATTGCATGCTCTGGGTTGGAGTGGTGGGCGAACCACAGCCACCTGCAGCTGCTGCTGGCCACTGCTGGCTCCCTGAGCCCTAGTAGGGCTGCTCACACTGGAGATGGGTGGTGGAAATGCCTGGTGCTATTGCCACTTTTAGAGCATCCTGCTTGGACTCAGCCAAAAAGCCTTATGCTTGGGCTATGGGCAGGGAAACACCCACTACTGCTGCTTTCAGAGCAGTGTGCAAAGGGCTGCCCTCAGGTTATATGCATAGGAGCCAACAAAACTGGCATGTCCTGCACCTGAGGTAGCACGGGAAAGCTGGTTATGACCTGCAGGATGCACCACACATATCTGGTTTCAGACTTCAGGAACCTGATGAACACATGCCATATAAAGTTTAAACATGCAAAGGAAATTGATATGACACTTCAGAAGGTTATCTTTGTAATTTCTAATATGTTTAGACAGTATATCTTTAGCTTGACTTTACTGGAGAATATTGCTTAAAAACTTACAAGAGTACCCCAAGCCTCTCTGTATTAGGGGAACCTTGAAATAAACTAAAATTGGATGATTTAGTAAAACAGTATTACTAATCAAGAAAATTAATTTTATTCATCAATATTGTGTACTTAAATGAATATTGATGTATTAATATTAACGTAATGCATACATATTATAAAGTGAAAAACTCTTAAAGATGTAACTGAATAGGTTATCGCAAAAATAAATTACCACTAAAATACCACTCAGATCAACATATAAGACTACTATTATAAAGAACTTTCCTTCTGTAGTCTCCCATTAACTATTGTTTCCTTCTATCCTAAAGAAAATTACTCTTTTGACTATATTTTCAGTCTTTTCTATATGGAATGGAGTGATTTGGATTATTTGTAAGTATTTTCTTTCACCTGCTGTTTTGCTCGGGATTCATTTAAGCTATTGGACATGGTATTAATTTATTCATTCTCCTGGCTGATGACAACTCCTTATATGGATTGAGCAACATTGATTGTTTTGTTCTACTAGAGGTGGGCATTTCTCTTCCATATACCCTTTACTTTTTACTATTGCTGCTATGAACAGCTTATGCATATTTCTTGGTGAATATTCAGATGTACTTCTGTTGGCTATCCACTAGAAGTAAAATCCTCTCAGCCATAGGCCATGTGCATATTAAAATTTAAGGGGTAATTCCAAACAGCTTTTTAAAAGTGATGGTTATAGTTTACAAGCAGCACATGTGACACCCACAATTCCCAACATGAATCAGTGTATTTTCAAACTCAGTTAATGGGTATGTATACTTTTATATCATGTCTCTAAATCTCACTTTCTGGTGAATGATGAGTTTGAACTTTTTTATGTGATTCTTGATCATTTGAATATACCCTTTTGTATATTAGTTGTACATACTTTTTTACATGTATGGTTTTGTGTCTATGTTTCATAAGTTACTAAGGGGAGGGTATTAAAATCCCCAAATATGATTGTGGGTTTCCCTTTTTGTTCCTGAGAATTTGGAGTTTACATATTTTGCAACTATGTTATTAGGAGCATTCAGATGTAAAATTATACATCTTGCTAGTGGTTGAGTCTTTTAGCTTCAAAAATGACCTACTTAATAATACTGTTTGTTCTTTAAAATCTACCAATAATGGTATCATCACAACGGTGCCAGCTTTAAGGAGTTGTTGCATGTCATATCTTTGTCTATAACTCTGTTTTGTAAATTGGATTTAAATAAACTCTACTATTGGTCTTCTATTTTCTACTCCTTTTGCTTTCCTTTATAGACTTCATTTGGATTGATTTTGTATTTTTTAACTTTCCGGAATCTTCCTCTGCTATCTTGCTAGTTATAAATTCTTCATTTACTTCAGTGACTTCTTTAGGTATTACAAATTGTACTCTTGAATTATTAGACTTAGTACAAATCAATAATTTATGTTCTCCTTTCAGGATGCAGTTGCTATTGCTTTTCAATTTTACTTTCTCTATATTTTAAACAACATGAGATGTACTTATTTTCATACAGATGGAATATACTTATATTTTCAATTATATTCACGCAACTTCTAATTTCATATATCACTTTTCTCTACCTACAAACACATTTTCTTTGATCCCCAACATGTTTTCTGACTTACAATGTTTTTGCCAAGTGTCCTCTAGCAGATATATTATTATTATTATTTTGAAATTAGAGTATCTTTGTTCCTCTACTTCAAGATATGTTTTTCTTTACTACTTAAAATTTTACAATTTTGCCTAGTTATAACTTTTCCTGTATATATCTTGCTTAAGATCCTGTGTGCTTCTTAAATATGTGACTTAAATTTCATTCTTCATCTAAAAAGTTATCTCTCTGTTTGCTGTTACTGCTTAATTCTCTAACTCCTTAGACCCAAATATTGTGTTTCTTTTTTTTACAATTTAAAAATATATTCCTTAAGCTTATTTCTACATTTTTATCCATTTGCCTGTGCATGCTAGAGGCTCAGAGATTTCTTCTGATCTATATTTCAATTTGTGATTTTTTAAGAATTGTACCTAATCTGATATACTTATCAGATAGTTTTTGTTACTCTGTAGTGAGTTCTAAAATTTTCACTGGATTCATTTTTACAAATTCCAGTTTCCTAATGAAGCTCTTGCTCTAGTCATTTGATTTATTCACCTATTAATCACAGATAATGTAAAAAACAACTATGGATCTGTTTAATCTATTATTTTATTATTGTTTTATTCTTAATGGATAAAGCATTACCTGTAATTATTCTCTAGAATATATCAATATATATTTTAGAAAATATAGTGGAATAATACACTATATTTCTCTTTGAACTTACATGAAACTTGCAACAACAGATGAGTGGATAAAAAAAGATGTGCACAACACAAACACACAGTGCAATACTAGTCATCTATAAAAATTTTGTAATCTTGCTATCTGAACAACACCAATGGGAATGGAGGAGATTATGCTAAGTGAAATAAATCAGAAGGAGGAGGAAGACAAACACAGGATGGTGTCATTAATATACAGAATACAGAGAAACAAAACAAGGAACACACAAAACTGAACCAAACATATTCTAGAGTTGAGGCCACCAGAGAGGGAGCGTTGGGGCTTGGGGCATATAGAGGTGGAGTCCCTATCCCTCTGATGATGATGGAGGGCTATGGGTGCTCTGGGTGTCATGTAGTGACCTACATCTAAAGAGGTATGAAACTCTTATCTCTGAACCATATGCAGTGTTGTAAACCAAATTTACCTCAATAATAAAATACCAAAATTAAAAAACAGGGGCCCTCCCTGGTGGCGCAGCAGGTTGAACGCTGCACTGTGAAGCATCCGCTGCACAGCATTTGAGTTTGATCCCCGGCCAGGGAGGGGACCCACATGGCGCAGCAGACCTCTCCTGCATCGCCCGCTGCTCCCCTCAGCAGTGTATTTCAGTCGATCTGCCTATTGTGCTCCCCACTCTGTCTCTGGTGACTCCTCTCACCTCCCACGACTCTGGCCTGTACCCCAGCTCTTGCATGCAAAAATAAATAAATCTTAAAAAACAAAACAAAACGACGGCAGTCACATATTGGTGGAATTGTCATTTGGGTCATGTCCAGTAATGAGAGCGCTGGGTAACAGTGTGCTAACAGAACTCTGATAAAGGTATTTCCTATTTTGTTTCCATTGTTTGTTTAGTTCAATAAACAGTTTGTACGTAGTATCTTTTAGTTTGGCATGAACATTATTCAGAGGAAAGATATAGATTATATTTTATCTCCCTGGGTTCTCAGTATAATTGCTGAATTTTACTTATAAAATGAAGCTAAAAATAACTATACAGAATACAGAATAAAAATTACAATGCACACAGAACAAATGTCTCTATATAAGTATGTATGTATTATAAAACTTGTAATCATTCATATCCACACAGATGAAATGGAATTTCAAATATCATCTAAAGATAAATTTGCTTGTCTCATTTCTCTCTAAAATTTTTCAAAAGATGATCCATAAAGTAAGTTATAACAGTTAATTTTCATATAAATTTCTTTTATGCTGAATGCTAAAGTTGTAAGTATTAAATTAAATGTGAAAACAGAGACACACCAAACTGGGAAATGTTAATGGTATATATTATAGCTTCTGATTAAGAAGTCTGCCTCAGGTGAAGAGATTCACAATATTTTTAAAAAATTAATAGAATCCTTCTCTGCTGCTTCCCACATCCAACATAGTATACAAATTTATTTTATTTTTTAAAGTTTTCTTTATGCTTATTGTTGATATAAATAACATTTGCTTGATAGCACACTGCAAGTCCTATAGCCAATGCAGCCTCTGACAGAGGTTCCTCATTCTGAATGTACACCAGGCCCTGTCTCATATGTAGTGTGTCCTCTTGTCACTGACGAGGGTTAAACAACACAAGGAAGCCATCAAATACGCCTTTAATCCCGTCTTCCTAAAATCAATGATCAGATCAAAGTGATCTTTTCCCTATTTTCCTAGAAATCTACTTCAATTTCTATCTCAAAGTCAAAGGTGTCTCTGCTAACCCCGGTGTGCATCTTTCTGTGTCAAATGCCCATACGTACACTCCACCATCTGAAGAAGGACAGGGCTATTTGTATTCCTTGCACTTCTCTCTGAAATCTGTACTCATCAGATCTTGGTGTTTTTACACCAAGAGATAAGAAGTTGAGGGACAGTGAAAAGATGACCTCACTCTTTCCATTCAGAAAATGAACATTATTACATAATTTGTCAACATTTTCATGACACAGTGAAATGAGTCATTCTCATACAACTACTTTGCATGTTAAGCCTATGAGGTCTTTCAAGACCTTCCTTAATTTTGAAAAAGAAGAAAATGCAAAATTCCAAGTAATATTCCAAGCCAGAATTTTGAAATAAGAAACACTACTGGAATGGCTATATGATGACACAGAAATATCATTCAAATTGGTTCTTTTTTTTTTTTAAATTTATTTTTTCCCCCCACATAGATATTTAAGTGGATTATTCTTTGAAATTATTTTTATTGAAGTAACATTGGCTTGCATCATTGTTTGTATTTTAGAAGTATAGAATTCCCCCCTGGGGTGTTATTACAATAACGAAGTCATCACCAAAGTACCCACCATTGTGCTCATGCCTCACTTTGTTCTAGACTCTTCGTCTCCCCTCCCACCCTGGGTGCCACAGGTCCATCCTCAGTTTTCAAAGTCAAGTTTTTACTTTGATTTTATCTGATCCTTTGTTTTCTATATCTATATTGCACATATAAATGGAATAGAATAATGCAGGCAAACTGTAGGTATCTACTTTCTTTTCTTGTGTTTATTTTCACTTACATTTTCTTTTTCCATTGTGTTACTTTATTTTTTTTTTTTTAAATTGGAGTATAGAACTCTTATAGAGCAGTTTTTGTTCATGGATAGCTATCTAATTGTTGATGTGTGTCAAAGGATAAAGGTTGGGCTCCTTATGTTGCTTTCTTAGTGATGTTGCCCTAGACAAAGTGTTACAACTGGGAGGAAAGTGAGTTTATTTTATGACTTTACTTTCAGATTATGCCAAGAATCACATAAATACTATTATTAATTACCAAAGATCTTTAAAATATTTGAGCAGGCCTCCTTGGTGGCACAAGGGGTTAAGCGCTGCACTGTGGGGCTTCTGCAGCCATTGCAGAGTGAGTTCTATCCTCCACCAGGGAAATACCCACATGGCGTAGCAGACCTCTCCTGCCTCACTTGCTGCTCTCCCCACCAGTGTATTTCAGCAGATTTGTCTGTTCTGCTCCCTGCTCTGTCTCTGGTGAATCTTCTCATGCCCCACACCTCTGGCCTGTACCCCAGCTCTTGTATGAATAAATAAATAAAATCTTAAAAAAAATCTGAGCATGGTCCTGTCATTTTCTGCATTTATTTGTTAAGGATTTTGGCAGAAATGAGTGTGTTGTTATAGGTCAATATGCTTTCACTTAAGCCAACATGTAAAGGATCAGATCATTGTTTTAGTGATGAAGATTGATGGTGAAAATGTTAGCAGGCAGACTGAGGGGCTCCTTTGGAGCCCCAAACTTGCGGGCTCTAAAGGGATTCTGCCATCTGCCTTCTACATAAAGAGGGAAAAAGAGAAAGGGTTTAGTTTCCCAACAAAACATCCAAGGTTACTCAGCCCAATGTGGGTAAATGCCCATCTAGTGCCCATCCCAAAGCAGGGCTGCTAAGGCCTGAACAGTTGCCCCTAGTCAAGGGTAACTTCTTGTGGGGAACCATAGGAAAGTGGCTACAAGGGTCAGGCAAGTGTGGGATGAGAGGAACAAAATCAAAGTACAAATCAAGGGAAAGGCTGCAATTTTCAGCCTCTCCATATGTCTCTCACACAAGTCTCTTCCAAGTGTCTACATGTTTCAATTCCGCATGTCTCCTTCTATGTCCCCTAAGTCCCTGTTGAAAGGCCAAAGCTGAGAAGAAAGTGCACCCTGCTTTATGTGCCTCTCTGCTCCACTTGTCTCTCCCTCCTCTTATGTCTCCCTAAATTTTCCTTTCCAAGTGTTCTAATCTTCACCTGGCCACTTAGCTCCACTCCTCATTAGATGGAGCAGGGAACCTGGATCTTCCCCTTTTTCGGAAACTCGTCTGTTACAGACACAGTCATTTGTATCCCCTTCAGAGGTCAGGTGCTTCTGCATCAATTTCATTTTTCACAATTTCGACAAATGCATTTTTCAAAAATGGTAGCTGCAGAGAGTTTCTTTGTGTTGTTTATAGAAATGTATGCATGCATTTGAAAACTGTCACTTAACTGTTAAACATATCTTCATCTGAGAAAAGAAAATGAATTTAAAATTACTATTCCCTGTGTCAGTTGAAAAGTAAGGAACAAAGAAGCAGCATTTAACTATTCTGATTATCATTATCTCAATGAATTATTTTTTTCCCTCTAAAACAGGGGGTCAACAGTGCCTTTAGTTAGACTTTCCTTATACTGTTGACAACCTCCTGAACTTCCAGTTCTTGAGCTGCCCCAGGAAACCCTGCCTCTTCTGAGGAGTCTGATAAGAGTGCTGGGGTACTTGCAGAGCCAGCCTTTCTTTGTTCCCTGACCAAGAGCTGAAGCTGTCAGTCTCTAGTTCCAGGATTGCACCCATCTCTAGAGAGGGTCATTCTGCCTGGAGGCTTCTCTTTGGCATGCAAATCATGATCATACTAGATGCTTAGAGCTGGAACCTATTGATAGATTTTGCTTTTTGTTTTTATTTTTTTTACCCATAGAAGAAAAATTTTTTGATTTTATCTTGAGAAGCACCTGGGTTATAGGAAGCTCCCGGGAATATAGGAAGGCAGATTTGGATTATAATATATAAGGACTATTTTACTCTTTGCCTTATAGAAACAGACAATGACATTTTCCAAAACATTGTATAGAACTGGTTGATTATTCTAAATCAACTTTTACAATGGCCTGCTTACCATTTTCCAAGAATATCTACACAGTCTCTTAAATAATGCATTTTTTTATCAACCAGAAATTACTAAGAGCTTTTCTAAGTATAAACATGATATTGACTCCTACCTTCAATGAGTATTGAGTTTGGTAGAAGGATGAACAAGAAATGAACAAGTAATGCAAGAAAGTATGTAACAGAGAAGAAAGAAAACACTAAATTTAATTTCTAAGCCTTACAGTTCTTTAGTATTAAGGAACCTATTTAAATTATGCTATCACAGCACTCTTTACAATAGGTAAGACCTGGAAACAACCTAAATGCCCAAAAACAGATGAGTGGATCGGGAAGCTGTGGTACATATACACGATGGAATAC
>JAGFMF010011673.1:5167482-5178838 GCA_019455555.1 Galemys pyrenaicus
ATGGTGCACTGGTGAGATGGTGATGGGGAATACATGGGGATTACAATTAATGGCAAGTATATGTAAATTTTAAAATATTTTAATAATAATAAAAAAAATAAAAATAAATAAATAAATAAATATTCTCCATATAGATAGTTTCAGGAAAGAGAAGAATATAGATTACACCTATGATTATACCTATATACCTATAATATATGCCTTCTCTCACAGCCTGGACATATTTCTTAACTAAATGTTAATCCTTGGTTATTAATTTGATATTATTTGCGTGAAATATTTTTTCATTATCAGAAAATTTCAGAGTATTTTATAACTTGTCCCATAGGTATTTATATTAGCATCTAAACACAATTTTTAAAAAGCAATTTTATTTTTACTGAAAATAGTAACATGTTAAAAAATCTTTAAGTAGATGAGTATGTGTATATTTGTTTACATTTTCTGATTTACCTGCTATGAGAGAGTAATACATTATGTCCTTTTCATTAAACCATCTTTGTAAAAGTATAGTGAGGAAAGGAATGTCCATATTAATTGAGCCTGTTCCTATAAGCTATTTTTTTTAGCTAAATAAATTTCATCATACTTCCAATTTCTATTTTTAAAACAAGTGTTATTTGCTCAGACAAGAGTGCTAGTATCATTGGAATTTCAGAAAAGGAAAAGCACTTGTCAACACTTTTACTTTTCTTCATTCTCACTTTTATGCATTACAAATGCACCCATCAGAACATAAACACAGACACACCAATCTTCTCTGCCAGTCACATATAACACTCAATTTCCAACCTCATCCTTTACTCTGCTGTTAAACTACAATCCATTCACACTCTTGATGAAAGAACACTGCTTAAAATATTGCACAATCATCAAACTCTACCTCTTTTCATTACAGAGTAATGGGCAAGGGACTTTGATTGTTCAGGAATTTGGCAATTACTAATTAAAAGGATGCAAAATATTATTTAATGGAATTGTTGGCTCTGAAAAATGTACATTTAATGATAAAAATTTTTTAAAATGTTTGTATGAAAAAGCTATAAAATTGCACAGCATAATGATAATCACTGTTCATATTTCAAGGCCAGGCATCCAAGTATCTATACAAACAGAATATGCCTTAAATTTTATAAAACATGATTATAATATGAATGCTTTTTTGTAAAGATGCTTTAGCCAGTATTTTGTAGACATACTTCATAGAATGAAGCAATATACGGAAGACTTATAATTTTAAATAAAGGTTAACAATAACCTATGATAAGGAGAATCTAAATTTCTTTGTCATTTAGAACATTACTGATCTGCCTACTCTGTGGCAAGAATAAGATTGGGAAGAGCAGAGCTCACCTTGTAAGGTTCATATGTCACAAAGGAGATACATTAACTGATGAATAGAGGTGCTGACAGAGAACAGTGTGCGTGCTGCCAAGTCCTCCCTTCATAAATGCATGGAGCCATTCAGCAACCACTGATGTATATGAGTGTAAATGATTTGTGTTCTCTTATCCTACCTCCAAAGAAGTAACAGATAAATAGGGAGACAGAAGCAAAATTAAGAAATTTGAAATAATGTCAAGGAAAAATGGAATCAAAACTCTTCAGGCTATTATTGCGAGCATTTGGTGACTGATTGGTGAAGTAGTGTTTTTTATAACTGAAAATTTTAAAACATTTTTTAAATTTATATATATTCGACATCAATTGTAACCCCTGTATATTCCCCATCACCATATCACCAGTGCACCATCACCTCCGTCCCCTGTGCTCCCGTCTGCCCTCAACCCTGCCCCTCTTCCCTCCCCACCAAGTGTCTCCAATTTGTCCTTGTCTTTTCATTTTTGGTTTTTGTGTCTTTATTGCATAACTGAATTTTAAGGTGCCATGTATTGGAGGTTTTCCTGTTGTTATTTTTCTTTTTTTGTGCTTGGTTTTCTAGTTTGATACCCTTATGGTAAAAGAAGATGTTAGGTATGAGCTCAATCTTTTTGAATTTGCTACTACCTGTTAGTGATCCACTATATGATCTTGGAGAATACCCTATGTGCACTTGGGAAAAATGTATAGTCAGGTTTTTTGGGGGGTGCAGTGTCCTATATGTTTCTATTAGGTGCTCTAAATCTTGGTTTAAGGCTATTGTGCACCTAATTTTCTATCTAGTTGATCTGTTCAGAGGTCAGAGTGGGGTGATAAAGTCCCCTAGTACAATTGTTTTTTCCTCAAGTCTGTTTCAGAGTTGATAGTAGTTGTCTAATATATTTTTTGTTTCTTCATTTAGCAAGTTTATATTCATGCGTATTATGTCTTCCTGATATATTATTCCATTAATCATGATATATTGTCCATCTCTATCTTTATTTTTTTTATCTGGAGATCTATTTTGTCTGACATAGGTATGTCCTTCCTTTCTTTGAGTTCTATTACCTAGTTTTAAGGTCCCACCTTTAGAAACTCCTTGGATGATAATAAAAATGGAAATAGAATGGATCTGATGAGAAAAATAAAGACTTCAGCTTCATACTATGTAAATTTAAGATGCTTATTTAAA
Organism: Galemys pyrenaicus; assembly: GCA_019455555.1. Lineage (NCBI taxonomy): Eukaryota > Metazoa > Chordata > Mammalia > Eulipotyphla > Talpidae > Galemys > Galemys pyrenaicus. Next base: position 5,170,034 of record JAGFMF010011673.1, read on the forward strand.
ACTTTGTTGAGAGTGTCTTGTGTGTTAAGCTTAACACAATTTTTATATATCTATATCTATATATGTGTTTGTGTATATCTATATCTATATATCAAGGGGTAATAGTCAATGGGTTTTAAAAAATATAATCCCAGGCTTCAGGAAAGAATTTAAACTAAACTATGAACTCAACTAATCTCTAACTAAAAGATCAGCTATACCCAGGCAGAAGACCTAAGTAGAATAAAGTCTGCACTTTATCAGAATATCAGAAGATAATCAAGACTTCTGCTGGATAATCAGTTGGGCAGCAGATTTAAGTAGAAAATCAGCTAAAAGGCTACTATAATGATTTAGGTGAAAAATTATTATAGCCAATGAACTGTGAGTAATGATAATGCAAAGAGATGGACTAGTTCAAAAAGTAGTAACAGTTTGCCAAAAACAGCCATGGACTATACCATCTTCAGGACGTCTATTGACAGCAAAATTTGGCACAAGTATATTTTTCTAAATGGAAATTGGATGTTCTTAAAATATTACCCATATTTCAGACTGGGAATACTTATCAACTAAGTTGTCTAACTCTTGTAGCAGGTATTGCCACCCCTATGTACATAATCTCTCTCAAGGCTTTGATAAAACATGAAAACAGAGAAAGGGCCTGGTTCTAGCACATATTTAACCAGGAATCTGAGCTCATCATTCAGGATATTTAAATTTGGGGTATTTAAAAAAGCCTCATTGTTACTGTAATATCTTTTGGGCTCATGTGCATAGAGAAATTTGTGGGAGGACCCTTGTTTCTTCCTGTAGTGCATTCTTAAGTCACTTGGGAGAAGACCAGACATGACCAAATGAATCACATAATCTCTGCATATTTTTGCTAAAGGGTTTATAAGCCATGTGACTGACACACTTCATACCGCTTGGCATAAAGCCAACAAAATATTAAGCAAGTTTCAACAGATTTTAAGAGCCACTTGGAAACCATCTGATTAGATGCATAAAGAATATAAATTAGTTTCTATTGTCAAATGTGTGAAGAGGCAAAACTCAGGACCTGTTGGTATATTTTGTAATATATATTCAGCTGGGTTCTAGTAAACTTATAATTTTGGCCTTTCTAAATAGCTTTTGGAATTGTTATTTCAACCCTGTCTTCACCTAGCCTCTGTCTATACTTCTTTGTGAATTTTTGTTCTTCTGATATACCTCATAGCATCTCCTTCTTCATCCACTCTTGCTATTTACCTTCACTTTCAATATTCAATTTTAGCAGCATTATCTGATTGTAGTTCATACTTAGAGAAAAAATAACTATTGTAACTCTTTGGGATCTTGGTATTAAGCATAAAACAATCTTATTTTCTGAAATAAGCAATTGAATAAATCATTAAGTTGAAAATTTATGAAAAGGACAACTATTTGAACTCTGAAACCAGAACAGAGGATTACCACAACATGTATTTAGCACATGCTCAACTGCAAAATATGGACACAAAGAACAGTTACATGATTTTTAAAAATAACAGTTTTTAATGCAAAGGAATCGATCATTTCATGATCCAATTTCACATGATGTGAGAAGGTGTTTTCCTATAAGAAAGTTCAATTTTGTACCTGTGTTCTATATGCACATTTTATGTCATCCCAAATTTAAACACACACAGGTACATATATGTACAAACACACACATCAATCTTATGGGCCTTTTAGGAATGTCATACAAAGTATGTATTTAAGTGAGTTTCAGGTTGTATAGGAAATACCTACTAGAAAAGTATACTTCCTGCTAATGTTAGGGAGAACTAATGTTTGGTAAAGACAAAATGCAGTTCTCAAGAAGACAAACTAGATAAACATCTAGTTACATACACAGACAAACATAAATATAGACCATCATTAATGTAGGGATGTCTGGATATTGTGATATTGTTTGATGAAATAAGGTCCTGGAGGTGATGACTTAGGGTCTAATCACCAATGTGTCAAGTAACTAGAAACCAGAAATATAATAAGTTTAGTGCATATTTGGGAATCAGAAATGGATTGCATGTGGCTGTGTGTGTGTGCGTGTGTGTGTATGGATACAGTGAAAGGAGAGGTCTGGCAGGGAATTTTAAATGCATGTTTGCTCTTTAAAAATGAAGTTTCCTAAAACATATGTGTTTATTTATATTATTTTAGGCCAGTAAGAATATAGTTGTGTGCCCTACAATGAAGGAGTAAATAATCCAAGTTCTCTGATCACAGCATTTTCATCAACCCATCAATGTGAAACCTTGCTTGCTATATGTATATTTCTTTTTAAAGCTACCTTATTTCTTATACATTGTACATTCATTAACAGTGAACTCATGGTCAGTGGCAGATTTTTTTTGTCTTAGTGAAGTATATTTAACACACATATTTTTTCCTTCAGACACTTCTTGCTTTTAGAAATACTAGGTAACATTTCAGTACTATGCTTGAGGGTAATTTTAAGTAGTAAATCATTAACAGTCAAAAAAATAAATGCCACACAAATACAAACAATAGTGACACTATATATACTAAGAAAAAGACATCTGTTTATAGTATGAAATTTGAAACAAGAAAGCAGAGCATAAACTTGCTTGATTTCAGATGGAAAACTATTAGGTAAATGAAATACTTTCCCACTCTGTGAATAGCTGAAAATGATCTGAAAAGACCTTGATTTTAAGGTTACAAATGTATTTGGAATTCACAGATAATGAAGTTTGGTTGCATATGAAAAAACCCTGTGTCACTGGTTGAGTACTGACCTAAGCAGATGTAGGAAAATCTCCATATGATCAGAAAGAACACCCACAGGGGGGTAAAACAAACAATTCTCAGATATAACACATAGATGGAAATACTTGTGTTTCCTCAAAGTTAAGAGATCTCATATAACATGGGACATTAGAAAGAGTCATCAACAAATGTCACATTATAGTAGGTAAAGTTGCCTAGGGAGATGTTCTATCCAAGCTAAAAATCAAGTCTTCAGTAGAATAGAACCAATCTTCATATAACTCATTGAAAGCCATTGTTGAATATGACAGCAATGAAATCTGATTTTTCTTAATATAAATAAACAAAACCCAGCACTCAAAACAGTCACTATGTCAACAATCAGAAGGAACTCACTAGGCATATAAAGAAGCAGGATCACAGCCTTAGAGGAGTGGGAAATTAATAGAAATAGTCACAAAGAGCAGAAACAATAGAACTACAAGAAATATGACAAATATACTAAAAAATCTAAAGGTAATTATGCAAATAACCAGGAAATAAGTGGAAGATTAGAAATGATTCAGATAGGAGTTATAGAGCACAAAATTCAAAATTCAATAATATTTATTGGATAAATAATTGCCATGGCCCTCCCCGGTGGTGCAGTGGATTAAGCAACACACTACGAAGCAAACTGCAGCCACTGCAGCACGAGTTCGATCCTGGCCATGGAGGAGACCCGCTTGGCGCAGCCAGAGTCTACCTCACTACTGCTCCCCTCTGCAGTGTACTTCAGTCCATCTGCCTGTTCTGCTCCCCACTGTCTCTGGTGAATCCTCTACCCACCACACCTCTGGCCTGTACCCCAGCTCTTGTATGCATAAATAAAATAAAATCTTAAAAAAAAACAGAATGAGAATATGCTGAGAATATTCACTACAATTTTCTCTTTTCAAAATTTTGGATAACTAGGCAGTGAAATAAGACAATGAAAAGAAATCAAAAGTATATGGATAAAGAAGGAAGAAGCAAAACTTCTTTATTTTCATACAACAGAATTGTTTACCTAGAAAAGATAAAGAACCTGTAAACCAACTCTTAAGATTTGCAAAGTTAAAGGACAGCAAAAAATCAATTTACTTCTGTATGAGGAAAAAACTCAATTTAACGTAATCATATTTGTAATAACATCAAATATCCTATGCTTACAAATATAACTTTGTATAAGATTTTTTACATTGAAAAATACAAAACTCTCCTGAAGGAATTCAAGAAGGCCTAGTGAAATAAAGAGATATGAAATGTCAATGGAACAGAATACTCAATATTGCTAAGGCATTATATCGCCCCAAAATGAATTCTTAAATTCAAAACATTACTATCATAATACCATTAGGAAACATAAGTGGTTTACTTTTTTTTTAATGGACATTTACTTAATCTAGAATAGCTAGAAATCAAAATTGAGAAAGCACAAAGTTGGAGGACTCCTAATACCTGCTTTCAGGACTTTCTAGAATGTTAAAATAAGCAAGACAGCGTATCACTATAGTAATGATAAATAGATCAATGGAGCAAAGTAGAGTCCCAAAATAGACCTGCATTAGTATAGTGAATTGATTTTTACACAGGCATGAGAAAGCACTTCAAAAGAGCAAGAAAGGTCTTTCAATAAATAATGCTGGAACAACTGCACATCCATATAAAACAGAAAAGAGTGATTCTCAAACATTACATTACATCACACAGAGGAAAGTACAATTATTATCAACCTAAAGAGGTAAAGTTGTATAAGAAAACAAAACATCTTTGTGATCTCGAAAGAAGAAATTATTTCCAACAGGTCAAAAAACTTGAACTGTGTAAGAAAATATTTGTAAACTGGACTTTAACAAAACTAAAGATACTGGTGCTCAAAAAGACAATTCTAAGAAAATGAAAAGACAAGCCACAGATGGCAAGGAAGACTTTATTTTAGTAAGTATCAGGACTATGGAAATCAGGGAGAGATATTGGGCTCAATGGCAAATACAGAAAAAACAGTTGAGGACTCAATGCGTTCAGCAGAGTGAAGAGGTCAGTGGATGGAAAATCATTAAGAGCAGCTATCAAAGGTGGGGAGATTCTTCTAAATTGAATATACAGAATTCTTGTGGAAGGGAAGCCAAGAGCAAGGATGGGGGTGGGTGAGGAACTTGATTATGAGTAGACAAAATAGCAATAATCAAGGGAGGGGATTTTCTGTAAGCTGCCTTAACAGATTTCTTTTAACTTTTATTTTTTATTAATGTATCAGTCATTAACATATAATGTTGGTAGTGTATTTTCACACTTCCATATGTGTACATAAAGCTACTATGTCAATGACATATTCCTTTCCTCTCATATACCCACCCTCCTCCAGCCCCCATTCCCATTGGCAACCAGTATGTCTTTCACAGAGTCTAAAAGAGTTTTACTGTGGTTTTTAAATCTGTTCTCTTATTATTTATATTCCACAAACAGGTGTAATTATCTGGTATTTTCTCTTCCACTTATTTCACTTATCACAATCACCTTAAGATCCATCCATTTTGTCCCAAAAGGTATTATTTCATCTTTTAAAATAACTGAGGGGCATTCTACAATTTTATTTTAAATGGGCCAACTATTTTTGGCACTTATGTTGGTTGCATGTCTTGGCTATTGTAAATAATGCTGCTTTGAATGTAAAAGCACATAAATCTTTTCATATTAGAGTTTTCCTATTGTTTGGGTAAACACCTAACAGAAGTTATCACTGTATTTATGGTATTTCCATGGTTATTACGGTATATCCATACCATTTTCTGTAGAGATGTACCAAAATACATTCCTACCAACAGAGGAAGAGAGTTCCATCTTTCTCCATTCCTAGCCAACATTTTTGTTTCCATTCTTTCATCATATAGACCATTCTCAAGGGGGTGATATTTCATTGTGGTTTTAATTTGTATTTCTCTGAATGGTGATGGTGAACATGTTTTCATATGCCTATCGGCCATTTGAATGCCTTCCGTGGAGAAGTGTCTTATGCCCATAGTGCCCAGTGTCTTAGATCTTATGCCCATTTTTTGATTGGTTGCTTGTTTTTTTGATTGTTAAATTATGCAAGCATTTGTGAGATGTGTGATGGGCAAGTATCTTCTCCCAGACTGTAGGTGGCCTTTTGTGATGGTTTATTTTGGGTACAAAAGCCTTTTAGTTTAGGCCTCCCTGGTAGCGCAGGGGGTTGAGCACTGCTTTATGAGGCATCCGCAGGCACTGCAGCATGAGTTCAATCCTTGGCCAAAGGGGTGGCTCCGTGGCACAGCAGAACTCTCCTGCCTCACCTGCTGCTTCCCTCAGCAGTGTATTTTGGCCTATCTGCCTGCTCTGCTCCCGAGTCTGTCTCTAGTGAGTCCTCTCACCCCCCACACCTCTGGCCTATACCCAGTTCTTGCATGCATTAACAAATCAATCTTAAAAAAAAGAACAAAAGCCTTTTAGTTTGAAGTAGTCCTATATCTAAGTCCTACATCTATGTTTAGGGGAGAGAGTGATCCAAATTATTCTATTCTATTGCACTGTGTTGTTGGTGGACTCTTAGCAAGATTCTTGTCACAACTGGACTGGGAAGTCTGAACCCAGGGCCCAAGGATGAAGTCTAGTCAAAAAGATGATTAAAGGAGCTTGTCTATATTTGGTCAGAGAGAGTTTTTGTCCACATTCACAACTCAGTATTAAGAAGAGAATTAGCCAGATTTGGAATAAGAAAGAGCTGAACATATTTTTTTACCAAATATGTTACAAAATGACAAAGATTTAAAATGATATGCAACATACTCCTTAAGGAAATGCAAATTAAAACCACAATGATATAGGACTTCATATATGCTAGAGTGGTTTACAGTGTTGGCATAGACGTGTAGCAAATAAATCTCTCATACTTTGCAGTTGGAAGTATAAAATGTGCAAAATATTTTGGTACTTTCTTAAAAAATGAAACATACTTAGCATATGACCAAGAAATTCCAAATAGATGTTTCCAAGATATTTACACAATGAATTAAACATGATTATTGAAAGTAGTTTTATTTGCCAAACCTAGAAAACAATCAAAATGTTTGTATACTGGAGAATAAATGTATTATGTTGTATCTGTACAACGCGGAAACCATGAAGCAATAAGAAGAAATGAAATTGTCTCATGACAACTGTCCACAAACTTTCTATACTTCTCGTGACAACTTTTTCCCTAACTGCTATTTAAAGAATGTGTATAGGAAAACAGTCTGGGAGGACAGAGATAGTATCCATTTTATGGCACTTTGTTTCCTCACTAATATCATGAAGATGCTGTGTTCCACTAGGGCTAAAGCTAGGTAGGTTTGCTAGATTTGTCAGCAGATTTATAAACTCAGAGTTTCTTCCTTCAGTGCACTCATAGGCTTGGAAGGAAAAGAGATCATGAAACTCATGATTCCTACACTACTATGAGCCCCTCCTCTTTGACCTACCCATCTAGTATTTTCTGTCAAACTTGTAGATTCATTTTTAATATAAAAGCAAGGTAAAAGATCAAAGCCTCCCCAGTTCTTTAGAGAATTGCTATAAATACAATAACATGGATGAATCTCAATGATAGTATATATTATATAATATCATATATTATATAATGATATTATTAAAGTCATAAATGATTATATACTAGAAATTTAATTAAGTTTAATTTATATTTTGTTATTGAAGTACTATGTTCCATATGCTTGCCAGTGTTTTGATAGTATAAGATATCCTTCCTCAGGTGTTGTCCCTTTAATATTCCCAACAACAACATACCCAGAGTCCACCACCAAAGTCCATTGTGGTCTCCCCACGTCCCCAAATGCTCAATCCTCCCCCTACCTCTCTGAAAGCCACAGATCTATGATACTCTTTCAAGACCTGGTTTAAAATTTGTCTTTGTATGACTTTGTTTGGCTTTTCTATATCCCACCTATAAGTCCACCATCCAGTATTTATCTTTCTCTTTTTGATTTATTTCATGTATGATAATCCTTTCCAGTTTCATCCGAGCTGTTGCAAATATCATGGACTGACCTTTTTTGATTCCTAAGTAATAACCCAATCTATATCTATATCTATCCCACATCTTCTTGAGTCATACATCTGTTTCTGGACACTAAAGATTTTCCATAGCTTGGCTATTTTAAATAATGCTGTTATAAAAATAGGAGTTTAGGTTACCTTTAAAAATAGAGATTTCTTTCTTTTTAATTTTTTTGGTAGAAACCTAGGAATCTAATTGCTGGATCATATGGCAGATCCATCTTTAATCCTTTGAAAAATCTCCACACTGTTTTCATAGTGGTGGATCAGTCTACATTCCAAACAAGAATGTAAGAGGGTTCATTTTGCTTCATACTCTCACCAGTCTTGTTTTTTCTGATTTTTTTTTATATGGGCCATACTTACAAGTATGTGGTGGCACCTCATTTGTGGCTTTTATTTGCATTTCTCTGATGATTAGTTAGTGATGATGAACACTTTTCATGTGCCTGTTGTCCATCTATTGTCTTCTTTTTTTTTTAATTGTCCAATATATTTATTGAGCACGTACTGTGTGCCAGGCACTGTTTTAGACACAAAGGAACAAAACAGGTCAAAATTCTTGCCCTTGTGGGCAAGAATTGTGGAAGACAGATAATAAACAGGATAAATTTATAGGCTATATGACAGAAATGATAAGGAGGGGGAACAAGGAAGAGGGATGGAATAGGGGTTTTGCAATTTTATTTTATTTTATTTTTTTTCCACCATAGAATTTTCTTTTATTAAATGCTACAGAACAAAGCACTTTCATACTCTCTGTCCAAATGAGAGCAGTCTGATCGGAGGTAGGTCAGTTCTTGCTTGTCTTTCTTAACTAACGAAAGCAAAGACAATGATAACTCTTTTTTTTTTTTAAGTTCCTTTCTCTCTTTTTTTTTTTGCATTTTTTTATTAAAATATTTTAAAATTTACATATACTTGCCATTAATTGTAATCCCCATCACCATCTCACCAGTGCACCATCACCTCAGT
>JAGFMF010011673.1:5189241-5222383 GCA_019455555.1 Galemys pyrenaicus
CTTGGGCTTCTTCAGCATTTTAACTTTTCTAACAAAGACATCATGGAGTGGGTAAATAGACTGGCAAGCCTTTTCTATGTCTTTCCCAATGCTGTCTGATATAAGAAATATTGGGAAAACATTAGTCACAAGAACTCAAGGAACCAAAATCGCATCTGATGGCCTCAAGGGTCGTGTTTTTGAAGTGAGTCTTGCTGACCTACAGAATGATGAAGTTGCATTTAGAAAATTCAAGCTAATTACTGAGGATGTTCAAGGCAAAAACTGCCTGACTAACTTTCATGGCATGGATCTTACCCGAGATAAAATGTGTTCCATGGTCAAAAAATGGCAGACCATGATTGAAGCTCATGTTGATGTCAAGACTACGGACGGCTATTTGCTTCGTCTCTTTTGTGTTGGTTTTACTAAAAAACGTAACAATCAAATTCGGAAGACCTCTTATGCTCAGCACCAGCAGGTCCGCCAAATCCGGAAAAAGATGATGGAAATCATGACCCGAGAGGTGCAGACAAATGACTTGAAAGAGGTGGTCAATAAATTGATTCGAGTCAGTTTCTATTATCAACAGTTAAGATAAACCAGCATAACTGTTTCCCTAAAGTAGGCAAACACCTCTTTATTGATCATGCCATCTTTGCTTTCACATACTGCAAGAATTGAGATGTTCACATAAAATCAAAATAACCTTAAATTCAAATATATTTTGCATTTTCATCAAATTCCTTTCTAGGCTGTCCTGTACCTCTGTCAATGAGCAAGTAATTTTAATTGTTTAATTAAAAAATGTAGATTTCCATATGAAAGTTTTTTTGACTGTGTTGTTAAACTTTAAATTTACAAAATGGGATTGTATAAGCATAATATGCAAGGGAAAAGATAAATACTGGATATTATAGCTTATATGTGGCTGCAGAGAAACCAAACACATGGTTAGGCAAAGATAAACTATAAAATGCTTGAAAGTTGAGAGGAGGAAAAAATATGGCAGCAAAGAGATGCTAGGATAGAAAGCTCCGAGAAGTGGATGGCAGGGAGACTATACAGTGGGTCTCTGCAAGAACTGGGACACAGAAAATAAATTGGATGGTACCGACAGCCTACACAGAAAGGAGGGACTCATCGAAGGGGAGCAAATACAGAGAAAAGCTTCATAACCTTGCTACTCCATCCCCTCCCTCCCTCCCCCCAACCACAAACCCAGCACACCTTGAACGGCAGAAAGAACATTCATAAACGCCACTTGTGGAAAGAGATCGAGACTATCGCACTACAAAACCTGAAGCTGCTGAGATCTGCGCAGATACAGGCATCCCTTTTTTTTTATTCCTGTCCTCCTTTGGAAAGGCATTAAAGGGAGCCTCATAAAACCAGCCTCTACACAGACTGTGTGGTACCCCAAGTACTCCAGATGGGGCAGGGGGAAAGGAGTCCTCAGGAGCCCCATCACCCAACCAGCCACAACAAAGGAACTGAAATACACACATACCTGCCACTGCAGGGCAATCAGCACCACATCTTGCCCTCCACCACTCATACTGTTGTGGCTGTTTTAGTTCTTGCTGTGTTTGTGTGTTTTTATTTGTTTGTTGACCACCAGTTCATGATGCCCCAAAAGGAACACCCAAAGAAATGCTGGCCAATACAAACAATACAGTGTCCCAACAAATTAGAAAGCAGACATCAGGAAGATGAAAAACTACAACTAACCAACCAAGCCCACAGGGGAAAAATACAACACAAAAAGAAAACCAAATACAAGAACTCAACAATGACCTAGAAAGAATCTCCAGCCTAACAGAAGATCTCAGAACCAGCATGATTGAAAAAATGACTGGTATATTTAAAAGAATCAATGATCTGGAAAATGAGAACCAGTCATTTTAAAAGACAGTGGAAGACTTGCAGGAAGATAAAAAAAAATTGGGGAAGCATATTGAATGAAATGGAAGAGTGAATTAGTTCTACAGAAGACTCAGAAACAAAAAGAATCAAAGCAGAAAAAGAGTAACCCAAAGGAAAAAAAATAAGGTCATGCTTCGAGAACTCTCAGACACAATCAAGAAAAGTAATATAAGAACACTTAAACAGACCAATATCAAGTAGTGAAATTGAAGAAGTAATCAAAGCACCCCCCAAAAACAAAAGCCTAGGACCAGATGGATTCACAAATGAATTCTACTAAACATTCAGAAGTGAACTAGTACCTATCTTATACAAACTCTGTCAAGAAATCGAGAAAGAAGGAATACTATCTAATACATTCTATGAAGCCAATATTACACTAATATCAAAATCAAACAAAGATAACACAAAAAGGAGAACTACAGACCAACATACCTAATGAACACGGATGCAAAACTCCTCAGAAAATTCTAGCCAACAGTATACAACAATGCATAAAAAGGATAATTCACCACAATCAAGTGGAATTTATTCCAGAAGCTCAAGGATGGTTCAATATCCGAAAATCAATCAATGTAATCCAACATATCAACAAAAAGAACAAAAACCATATGATCATATCAATTGATGCAGAAAAGGCATTTGATAAAGTCCAACATCCATTCATGATAAAGGCTCTTGAAATCCTTGGAATAGAAGGACCATACCTCAACATAGTAAAAGCTATATATGACAAACCCACTGCAAATATAAATCTCAATGGTGAAAAACTGAGAGCATTCCCCTTAATATCAGAATAAGACAAGGATGCCCACTCTCTCCACTGCTATTCAATATAGTACTGGAAGTCTTAGCCAGAGCAATAAGACAGGAAAGGACATACAAAGAATCCAAATACGGAAAGAGGAAGTAAAACTATCATTATTTGCAGATGATATGATAATATACTTGGAAAACCCTAAAGGCCTCTACAGAAAATCTAATTAAAACAATCAATCAGTTTAGTAAAGTAGCAGGATACAAAATAAATTCACAAAAGTCAGTAGCCTTCCTATACACAAACAACCAGTCTGAAGAACAAGAAATCAAGAAAAATATACCCTTTACAATTGAAACCAAGAAAATCAAATACTTGGGAATCAACCTAACAAAAGAAAGAAAAAACCTAAATAGAGAAACTTATAAAACACTGTTAAAAGAAATAGAGGAGGACACAAAGAAATGGAAAGATATCCCTGTTCATGGATAGGAAGAATCAACATTATCTAAATGGCCATCCTACCAAAAGCAATTTACAGATTCAATGCAATACCAATAAAAATTCCAATAAATTCTTTAAGGAAATAGACCAAATGTTGATGAAATTCATATGGAGACACAAAAAATCCCAATTAGCCAGAGATCTACTAAAAAAAAAAGAGAGAGAGCGAGAGAATGGACGCTCCCAGACTTCAAACTCTACTACAAAGCAACAGTTATTTAAACAGCATGGTACTGGAACAAGGACAGATACACAGAACAATGGAACCTTATAGAAGCCCAGAAGTAAAACCACACAACTATGGACAACTGATCTTTGACAAAGGAGCAAATAATTTGCAACAGAACAAAGACAACTTATTCAATAAATGGTGCTGGCAAAACTGGTCCACCATATGTAAAAAAATGAAATTGGACCACTATCACACACCATGTATGAAAATCAACTCAAAATGGATAAAAGACCTAAATGTAAGACCCAAAACTATAAAGTATGTAGAGGAAAACATAGGTAAAACGCTACAAGACATACATCTCAATGACGCCTTTGAAGATGCATCCCCCAAAGCAATAAAAATGAGAGAGAAGATAAACAGGTGGGACTACAGCAAGATAAAAAGCTTCTGTACAGCAAAGGAAACATTAAATAAAACAAAGAGAAACCCCACTGAATGGGAAAACATCTTTGCTTTCCATACAACAAACAAGAGTCTGATCACAAAGAGATACAAAGAACTCGTAAGACTCAAGAAAAATAAAGTAAAAACCCAATCAAAAAATGGGCAGAAGAACTTAAAAGACAGTTCTCCAAAGAGGACAGACACATGGCCAACAGGCACATGAGAAAATGCTCAACATCCCTCAGAATCAGGGAAATGCAAATCAAGACCATAATGAGGTACCACCTTACACCGGTAAGAATGGCATACATCAAAAAAACCACCAACAACAAATGCTGGTGAGGATGTGGAGAAAAAGGAACCCTAGTACACTGCTGGTGGGAATGCAAGCTAATCCAATTAATCCAATCACTATTGAAGGCTGTATGGGGGTTCCTCAGTCTACTAGAGATGGAACTACCTTATAATCGGCAATCCCGTTCCTAGGAATTTATCCAAAGGACACAAAAACACTGATCCAAAAGAGCACCTGTACGCCTATGTTTATCGCAGCACTATTTGTAATTGGTAACACCTGGAAACAACCCAAAAGCCCAAAAGTAGATGACTGGATTAAGAAGATGTGGTACATATACACAATGAAATACTATTCAGCAATCAAAAAAGAAAAACTAGCCGCATTCAGAGGAACATGGATGGAACTGGAAGGGATTATGCTCAGCGAAGTAAGTCAGAAGGCAAGAGAAAAATAACAGATGGCTTCACTATTAGGAGGAATATGAAAGAACAACAGCAACAACAAAGAATAAGCTCAAGGAAATGGGCAATTATAACCAAAAATAAACAAAAAACTCAACAAGACCAAAAAGCCAAGATAAACTAAAGGGACCTTGGGGGAGAGGGGAAGGAGGGGAGGGCAAAGACGGGGATGAGTGCAGAAAGTGCACAAGGGACTGAGGTGATGGTGCACGGGTGGAATGGTGGTGGGTACTCCCCGGGGAATACAAATGATGTCAATTATAATAAAACCAAAAAAATATAATAATAAAAAAAACAAAAAAAGGTATTGCTTGAAAACTAAGGTAGATTTCCCTCTCTATTAAAGTAAAAACAAAAATTTACACTGCATCTCTACCATATAGAGTCTGGTTTACATTATGCCTCTGACCATTTCCCCTTATTACCCTCCAGTTGACTGCTCATCCATGGCTATGCAGGTACACTTGTTGTACCATACACACTCCAGGGACATTTCTAATTAAGGCCCCTGGTACATGCCGCTTCATTGCCTGGAATGTTCTAGCAACAAAAAACCATGTGAGTGGTTCCACTTCCTTCTTATCTTTACTCAAGTCATTCTCTTTTTTCATACTGTAAAAAAGTCAATCTCAGTGGCTAGCTTCAATCTACAATTTGAATGCCTTTAACATTACATTCTTCCCTTGCTTTCCTCAACCATTGCACATAATGTATCTATAATCTCCTTAGTCCTTCTTTATAAAAACAAATCTATCTCCTCCATGAATATAAGCAAGATGTTTATAATTGTTGACCACAGTATCTCTAACACCTAAAACAGTGTTAGCATATAGTAAGTCCTATTAAAAATAATGAGATACTAATTGAATTGATGTGAGACCAGTAATATAAGTGGACTGAAAACATTAGATTTATTGTTACTATATACTTGAATTCACTGTGTCTTATTTGTAAAAAGGTTGTAGTATACATTGGAGCACTTGATAATCCAGGTATAACATGAACTCTATTTTAACCTCTGGTTGATTTTGAACTAAATGTATCTATTTATGCTATTCACAGTTTCACAAAAGTTTGAAATCAGGTCATCATAGACCTGAATAAATGTGAAAGAAAACTTATTTGGGTTCCTCTTTTCATTCACTCAAAGAAAGATAAGTTTAACACAAAATAGTAAAATAAGGCTTAAGGAGAACAGTGATTTAATTATATAACAATACTACATATTATGCCCACAACATTTTGAATTCTATACTTCCTAATGCCATCTTTTGAATCTGATATGGTCAGATTTATTAAGATTTCTGAAAGAGTTTCAATTAAAACAATGTGGATTTAATCCTTTTTTTTCCTCAAAATATAACAATGTTCACCTACAATCCATTTACTCAGGTCTCAAAGATCCAACTATGTTGTGCATAGCTTCTTTGACAACCCAATTATTAAATTCAATGAGTTGTTTCCTTTTCAATTGGCTGTCATAGAATGACAGTCTTTGCCACAACTCCCAATTTTGCAATTGTAGTACTAACACAACCACTAATAACGCATAAATGAATGTCTGTAGTTGTGTTTTAAACTTTATTTTTAAAAAAGTAGTGGTAGATTCTTTAAGAACACACCCACTTCTAAGATATAGCTAGCCTATCTTTTTATGAATATAACATATTTTGATAAAAGAGAAGTATTAAAAATTGCAGAGTACAGCAATAGGTGTCTTTAGCCCTGTTTTATTGTATAGCATTCATGGAAACTCAAGATAGCAAGTTGTTTAGTCAGTTCTTCAAGTCCTGCCCACATGCTGATGTATACCTGCCTAATAACTGTTTTTTCGTCTTTATGAATTTTATTTATAAATATTCTGGGACTTTAAAGAAATAGCTTAAAAGACATTTGATTGCTTAGTAGTATTACTTTCTGTTGGGAGTCTGGAAAAAGCACAATCTGTTTTCATTTACACTAAAGTGAAGTGATGAAATCTATCTGCTGTATTTGGGGTAGATGCCCAACCACTGTCCACAAAGGTCTCCTGTGTTTGAATTTTTGCAATAAAGACAAATTGAGACTGACCTTAAGACACAAACACAGTGTAGTGGCAAAGCAATGCAGAAGATGGGAACTTTGAGAATTATTAAAGAATCTTCATTCAGTTAAAAGCAGAAATGTGGAATTCAACTAGCTAGTGCAAGATCCCCCAGCTTTTGCTGTATTTTGTTCCAGATCTAGGTCCAGGAGTCAGATTCTGAGAATTACAATTGATATAGAGTTCCTTGGATTATACACACACACACACACACACTCATACCTTTACATACACAATTTCTTTTATGAAAAAAGTCTTTGTCATGGAAATGAGACGTAAACTGGAAAAGAAAGTCATACTATTGCTTCTGAACTGCTTATGCTCTTGTTATTACTGTTATTATTAAGGGACAAATGTTCTTGAAAAAGAGGAAAGTATGTTTATATCCACAAATATAAAGAGCATGTTCAGATCCAAGACTCGGTTTTATTCACTTTTGTATATAAAGAAACTGTCATATCTGACACATAGTGGATAATGTGAACAGATGGTGGCCCTTGAGCCATTCAAATCTTTTAACTCAAAAGAAATAGCTAATTTTGTTGACATAATTGGAATTCAATAGAGATGTTTCAGTTGTTTCCTCATCATAGATTTATATTCATTAAACAAAGTAATGTACTAACAGTTTGGGAAAATTTATTAATTTATCACCATGGGAAATCAGGATGTTTTCCATGGATTTTATAATTTCTAACATTTGCACCCATCTAAACTGTTGCCTCACCTTGCTTCAGATTATGACTGGCTTTATAATTAAAGATGTATGTGATTATTTTACTAAAACCATTTAAAGTAAACTCAGCAAGAGAATAAAACAATCTTTTTACTTTTTAATCTTTCTCCTAAAGGCAATGTAGTGCTATTTGTGTAAGGATCAAAACCATGCAAACAACCTGTCAATAAAGGGATCCACATCAGTTCAGGAGATCATATTAGTAAGTGATAAGTAAGGAAAAGAAAATATATATATTCTTTGGACCCTTGCTTTTGAAGAAATTTTCAAAATAACTACATATTTCAAAACCATTATGATTTAGTTTCATTTTGCTGAAAGTTTTAGATTATGAAATCTGATTAGAGCAGTGAAGCTAGTTCCACAAAAATCTATCTTATTCTTTCTTATTTAGATTGCACACGTTTGGATGTAACAGTCTCAGATACACTATGCAGGCTTCTAAAGTTGCATATGAAATAGATTTTTTTTTAATTCCCAGAATTTCTGCATTTCACATGACCTAAACAAAAAGAAGATTGTTTAAATAACTGAACACTTACAGCAAGAGGCTCACATTTTGACACTGAGCTTCATAGTTTATATTTTACCGATGACTTCTGGACTGCAACGTTTTCAAAGAGTACTTATTGAAATATGCCTAGGATACAGGAATTATGAAATTACCACATAAGTTAGTTACTCTTGCATGATTTCTAGATATTGTCAGAATTGCAGGCTCATCAGATATACCATTGTTTTATAATTTATGGAGTTTATCACAGTATGAAATATTTCCGCATGTAAAAATAGCTATAAAGTAGGTTGTTATAGAGATGAAATTCCCCACATAAGGTCTGACTCTTGAGTTTTATTTCTAAAATTTTTCAGTAAAATACAAAATTATACATCTAAAAATGTGCAATTTTTATGGATCCCCCATGTCAATTAGTAAAGGGTTTTTTTTTCCTTTCCAGTATATTAGATAGGCTAGTATTGCATTTAAAAACATTTTTAAGGTATGTTAATTGAAAGTTCATATAGAAACACACAAATACTAGAAAAGTAGGTAGAAATATTTTCAAAATTGTTTCAAACCACTGAGGACAGACGTGTATAGCTAAAACATGGATTATGGAACAAACAAAAATGACTAACATTGTTTTTAGTTCTTTAATTTCCCAAATAGAATTGGGTTAAGCTAACAGAAAATTCATTTTGTTTGCAATAGAATAGTACTCATAATGACCTGGAAAACTAGTTTCAGGGTTCTCCTCACAGATGATTAATAAAAATCAATTTTGCAGTATTTGTAGTATTGTAAATACTTTATGGAAGGACAGGATAACTTAAAGAAAACATAATAGTATTTATTATACTGCCAAGAATTAATAAATTTAATAAAGATGAAATTTTAACATTTTAAAAGATTTTAAAAATTTAAAAATTTAAAACCTCCCTCTGTGAAAGGCTAAGTTGCAGACAAGGAACAGTAAGTATAGTTATGAGTAAGTTCAGTAAAAATGATATTTATACTAAAAGGCTAGCATGCTATGACTGTCTCCATCCTTGTCAACATTAAAGCATCACAATAAGCCTGTCTTAGATTTGTTTTCAGTGTTTTTGTCTGTAAAAATTATGAACAATAATAAATAAGCATAAAAGAAAAATAAAGCTAGACCAGCTACAACAATAACAGAAGGAAAACAGTGCTATCTCTCCCTTTGTTGGAAGATAGGCATTATGGACAAGAGCCCACCACATCAATGACCTTCAGCCATGTCTTTATTTCTCTGTGCCCTGTCCACTTTGCCCAGTGGTCTACAAAACCCACATTCCTGCGCCCCCAACTGACTCCCCAGCTAATCAAATTCAACTCTTTTGTTATTCCAAATTCTGCTTCATAAAAAATGATTTAAGTCCATTCCACCAGCTTTTGGGACAGTAGATCTGAGTCTTGAGCTTCTTACCTCCTATTGACCTAACTCCACATTAAATTTCTTTCTTTACCCAAAACATCAAGTGGCATATCTTTTGCATTTATGAGTATCAGGTAGACAAGCACTTGATTTCTCAGAGACACAGATATAGGCATAGGAACAGAAAATTTAATTAAAAATCTTTGGCATCTCAGGTTAGAAATATGTTTGGAATGTTTTTATACCTATGACAATGGGGGGAGAAAGAGACAGAAAATACAGCAGAGAAAGTGGGATAAGCAAAGATAAGGTTAACAACATTAGGGTGATGACTCAATGAAAGAATAGTGTAAACACTGAGAAAGGAAATATGGGCATTCTACATTCCATATTTGCCTCGGTATTAAGAATGTGTTAAACTTAAATTAAGCAAATGAAGTAAAATTATACATATTTTGAAACAGTATTGGGGCAGTACTTTTTCAGATCTACTGCAGATTAACATGTATAAAATAAGAATCACTTCTAGGGCCCTCCCTGGTGGCGCAGTGGGTTAAGCAATGCACTATGAAGCAAACCGCAGCCACTGCAGCACAAGTTCGATCCCTGCTGCCGGCTGGGGAGGTGCCCCACATGGCACAGGCAGACCTCTCCTGCCTGGCCTGCTGCTCCCCTCAGCAGTGTGTTTCAGTCCATCTGCCTGTTCTACCCCCTGCTCTGTCTGGTGTATTCTCTCACCTCCCCGCACCTCTGGTCTGTACCCCAGTGCTTGTATTCATAAATAAATAAATAAATCTTAAAAAAAATCACTTCTAATGAAAACTGGATCTTCAGCAGCAAACAATCAGTGGTTGCTTTTGTGAAAAGAAACAAGTGTGGTTGCTAATACTCCATAAATACCTCTCTATACCCCAGCTGGTAGTCCCTTCACTCGTTTATTATTTTCATTTAAAACCACACCTTGTTTCACAGAGTAATGTCAAAATTTAAATGACTTTTCCCACTATCTCTCAAATGTTGACAAAGGCAAGGTGTTGACACAAATAATTAAGAGCTGATTGAATATAATTAATAACAGCTGTCCTATGACCTTTTCCAATTAATATCTTAAAACTTTTATAATTTTAAACCAAAATATGAAAATAAGAAATTGATTTATTTTCCAATGCTTAAAATGTGATAAATAATTCAAAAGGGGAACAGTGAAAGACTAGAAAGAGCAATATAGTGCTAGGATTATATGTTTGGCCAGAAGTACAGGTCTATGGTGTGTGCAACCATACTAAAATAGTATTCATTCTTCATCCTTTGCATGGAAAGTTACATCAACAAAAGAAAACATATCATCTTGGCAAAGGGAGAGAGGGAAAAAAAAACGATAAGTTTGATTTTTGGGGGTGGGTAGTTATCAAGTAGAACTAGCAAGCATTATTGACGTCATTAAATGTCATGCTACCTTCCCTTTAAGGGATTTGCAATTAGAAAGTAATGGTGCTTAGAAAAAAAAATTGGTCTTTCTCAATCCAATTTATTTTGCTATTAAGGAAAAATTCTAAACTAATAATTTAATTTTCTTACTACGAGTAAGTGGGAAGACCTCATTAAGTAGTTTCTTTTTCTATTCAAATTATTTTAACTTTTTTTTAGTAAACATTTTCTTTTATGATGTTCTCTAGCACAAAATCCATGACTATCAATTACGGTATCATTGTAACTAGTACTCAACTGAACTTCTATTTGGATTTTGTGAGGCTTTAGAAAAACAAAGTTGTCATGTACATATTGCATGCAGTTTTAAAGAGAACAATAAAGAAAAACCCAAGCTTCCCCCAAAGTTAGGAAATTCAGATTCCAAGATTTTTCAACTTGGCATGAGCCACCTGTACACAGATTAGACCCTAACAGAGTTACATGCTTAAAGTGAAATGGGGTGTTATTTAAGAATGTCCCTGGATTTCTTAATTATAGACCCACTATATTTTCCTCTTGTAGAAGCACCAGATGAGTGGTGAATCAAACCAACCACATCCTGAGTTGCTTACAATTTTTTCATTCCTTAGGAGGTCAAATTAAGCTCTTGGTCTTGGAGACTAGCATTAGTGTGATTGTCCATTCTGATGTCTGTTTCTTATCTTGTACACATGCATTTATTGCATTTTTTCTTTTTAAGAAAATTTTAAATTTGTTTCAGAAAAATACAACTAGAATCTATGTAGAGCATCATCAAAACAAATTTACCTATATTTTTTATTTATCATAGGTTAATATACTACTTTGCAACAGGAGATACAGCATACAGTAGTTAAGCACTCACACTTGGGAATCATATGTACAGGAAGTAACTCATTGATGCCAATATTGAATGTCTTAGATTCTCAGTTCATAGTTTTGTTACAGGAATTGATTAAATCATCTATGATACTTAGCCCCTTTTTGGAACACAGCAAGCCAATTAATATTAGCCATTACTGTTAAGTATCCGTGAAGGAAATACCTCAAGAAGAGCATTAAGCAACCACCAATTTTAAAAATCCATTCACGTAGCAACATGTAACTCAAGAATTCACAAACTCACTGTGTGGGCTAAGTGTGGTGCATTGCCTATTCCTGTAAATAAAAATAGTGTGTGTTTTGTTTATATTCTGCAAAGTCAGTTTGACTTTGATCACTTATATCTTTTGATATTCTGTTTACTTTTATTCTAGTTCAGAATATTCTTTATTATGACTAGTTCACTTTTAATTTACTCTCTTTTCAATCCAGAAAATGTTTGCCTCCATTCATTTTATCATCTCATCATACTTCTTTCCATATTTCCTCACACTTTATAAGAATGTTATTACTTTGCTTCTGCCTTGAACTGGAAAATTATTTTTGTTGCTGTTGCTTTGTTTTATAAATTTCAATAACCTGTAACCAGGAATTCTACTGTCACCACAACCCACAGTGACAAAGGTTTCAAACAAAACTTTTCTACTGCAGGTAGAACCCATAGAAGCATTCACTCTTGGAAGATGGGAGCACGAGGGACTGAGGTGATGGTGCACTGGTGAGATGGTGATGGGGAATACATGGGGATTACAATTAATGGCAAGTATATGTAAATTTTAAAATATTTTAATAAAAAAAATTAAAATAAAAAAAAAAAAGAAACATTCACTCTTTACCATAAAATGAGGATAATTGTGAGTTCTAGGATCTTTCCCACATCTTACTGAAGCACTATACCACTAATTCTAACAGGTAACTTTTGAGTTGCTCCTGTAGGGCCATTTAAAATCCCATTAGGGTTATGTGTAGAAGGAAACCTTCAAACATGCTGGTGTTTGGACAGGTTTTCTACCTTAAAGGCTTATTCATATTTTTCCTCATTTTTATGTTCTCAGAATTATTTCATAAAGAGAGATATGGAAGATAATTAAGGTGTGAATTAAACATAATGTTAATTCTTCAAACAGAAGGAATAAAACTTATTATTTCTTATGTATAAATATGTTTCTGTTGCATGTCTTGAAATAATCTTATACAATAAATGATTTAATCTTCATCTCAAAAAAACTTTTATCTTTTCATAGTTAACATTTTGTCATCAGGAAAACTTCAATTTTCTTCACCTGACTTTTTTTCTCCAATAAAAACTGATGGTGACTTTAGTTGTTCCATTCTGTTCTGATTAAATTCTGGTACTCTTTACAGAACACCTTGGGGTGCATGACAACTCTCCAACAGCTGAGGGAGGTTGGGATTCAATCCCTAAGAAACTGGGAACCTTAAAGCAAACACCAACATACACTGCTTTTCCTCTTTCACCAGGTGGGTTTGAGAGTTGTGATGAACAATAACATTCCAATACTTTATGCAGAACTGTTTTCCTTTACATTTTTTAAATATTTATTTATTTATGCATACAAGAGCTGGGGTGTAGGCCAGAGGTATCCCTTAAAAGTACTTTTAACCCCAAGACAGTTGGTGTCTGGTTTTCCTGTCATGGGAGCACTCGAGGAGTGTGTTGGATTTCTGCTACCTGTGAAAAGACAGGTTGGTTGGTCCCAGTTAAAAGGGAACTGTGTCCACTATGAAGTTCTTTGCTTGCCACACTATGCCAGTTCATGTGGGGAAATAGATTCAACCAAATCACCAGTCACCAGGATAATTTACCAGTCAATGCCAACATAGAAGCATGATTTGAAGGGTCTTAGTTCATACAAAAGGGCAAGAAAAAAAACTATATGCCTATGGGAGGGGGACCCTCCATCCTCCTTGCAAAGTTCTACAATGATTATCACCCTTTATTTATGAAAGTCAGATATGTTTTATGCTAAATTATTATTTAACCAGCTTAAGGGTTAAAAGGAGTCTAAATTTGGAATCAATTGGAAAACAAGCTCAAATCCACACACAGCATTCTCATCAATGAAATGAGAAAAAAGTTCATCTTGCCAAAGTTTCTTGGGATTATTACTAATTTATGTGAAGCTCTTAACAATCCCTCACATTTGGTAGGCGATGAATTAAAGATGGTTGCAATTTCTTCTACTGCTGTTAATGTCATTACTACGAAGGGAAACTCTACTAGTACTGAATATAATGATAAAAGTAATATAGATTACGTTTCAAATAACAATGACCTAAATATTTAAACCTGTGGCAGAAACTCTAAAAATATCAGCAAAGACACATTTGGTGCATTTCAGTTTACACATGGTATCTGAATCCAGCACTTAACAAAGTAACACAAACCAAAATGCTGCCTGTGGGGGAAAGGATTGATGCAGGTGTCTCACTTGTGTAATCACTTGCTGTGAGGTCTGAAAACTAAAGCTCTCTACTATGAATCTTACCAACTGATCATTCCCAAAAGTAAGATATTTGGTTTAGTTTCAGCACAAGCAACCAAGAAATGACCTCAGCTGTAAAATATCTGAAATGGATGCATTCAAATCAGTTTGGCTTAATTTACAGGGAAGTGGAGTGAATGCTTTGTCCAGAAGGCTAAAGACTGATTGTTAGAAGTTATTCTAGGCAAAGATCTGAGTTTATCCAGTCTCGAATTTATCTCTTATCACTGTGTGCTCCTGCTGCCCCAGGGCTCATGAAATGCCGACATTGCACATAAACCAAAGTGGAAAATGAGGATGTAGCAAATCAGAAATTTTTGTGTAGACCAGTTTATAAATCTGTGAGCAAATATACACGTTAAGACCATGGAAGATATATAAAAATTATACTATTTTGTTGTAAAGTATATAATTTCATGCTATAGGTTAACAACAACAAACATTATAGTATTATCACAGATGTCATATGACTTGTCTCCATTTATATCTTTTCATAGAGATCTATTTAATCTTTAAAATATTATGGTGCTATTTTTGTATTTTCAAAATGTTTGGGATTAATTCACTCTGTTCAATGTATAATTTATTCATGAGGTTTATCTTGATTTAATATAATGCAAAATGACATACATGTTATTCACTTATTTTGAAGGAATAGAGTTGGGAATTTGTAAGACAGGTAGTTTTTCTTTTTCTATTTAAAGAAAAAGAAACAGGCGTTTAGAGGTCAGTTACTACAAATCAGTTGCTAGATGTGGCAGAGGAAGGGGCTAAACACAGTGGTTAAGGATTCCCTGTTCGGGAGAGACTTTTCACTCAACCTATGCCTTCCTAGAAGAAGCTCAAAGTGCGTTATGGAAATACTCTATTGATGTGCACTGAGAGCAGAGTAGTTCTCTACTGCACCGTTAGATCTTATATGCCGGTGTACTGCCATTCCAAAAGAAAAGGACTATTTTTATGATGCCATTTCCACAAAATACAAACTTCTCATCAGACACAGCACCTATACACGGTAACCCTATACACAGTGGATATCTGTGCCTCAGTAAATAATTACTGACAAGGACCCTATCTCTCCTGATGTGTCTGGGGTCACCAGGAGACTAGCAAGCCACTAAGCAAATGGGAACAAATGATACCTATGTGCCCCAGTCTTACTGTGAATAAACTTCCACCTGCTGAAGCATTTACCTAAAACACTGCCCTTAGGCAGGCTGAGTCCACTTTTTCGGGCATGTGTAAGGTTCCCTTGGGTCCTTTAGACACACAGAGCCTAGAATTTAGCTTGTTCATTCCAAAATAGAACTACCCCTAATTTGGGTCAGTTATTTTGCATTGTGATACCTCCCATAAAGCCTGACCACAAGGCTGCATCCCACACCTCATGGGTTTGGTTGCTATCCTGGGGGACTTGTGCTTCACACATGTGAGTCATACCAGAGGAGTATGTTTTAAACATCTGAATTAAACAGATTAACATGCATTTATGAAACCCATTTGTTTCTTAAAAATTTGTACTAAGAGGATTTTATTAATCCATCTGGATAGTGGTTTAAATAACCAAGTCCATCATCTGGGAGTCGGAAAGCCAAGAATCAAGGCAGAGGAGAAGAGAGAAATTCAGGCAAAAGACAAGTTTTGTCTATTTTGGGAATTTTCTTGGAACAGTTGCTCAGTGTCACTGTTTTAACTAAACAAGTAACCCTCACATGCTTTCTTGTGAGAAATAAAACCAAGAAGTCAAAATGTACTAACAAGTGAAGATGAAGTTCAATGCTATTCCAGTTGTTTAGTAGGTAGAGCAAGGTAATGAGGAGATATTTTCACAGAAAAATGCTTTGTCAGAAATCTGCACTGAAGAGGGGTAGAGGTGAAAGTAAAAATAAGGAAAATGGAAAAACGTATGCAGGGGATCCTTTAAATCTCATTCTCCTACACTGCTGGTGGAAGTGCAAACTGGTCCAACCACTATGGAAAGCTGTATGGAGGTTCCTCAAACTACTAAAAATGGAACTTCCATATGATCCACAATCTCACTCCTAGGGATCTATTCAAAGGACACAAAAATATTAATTCAAAAGAATATATGCACCCCTATTTTTATCACAGCACTGTTTATAATAGGTAAGACTAGGAATCAAATCAAATGCCCCAAAATAGACAACTGGATCAAGAAGATGTGGTATGTACACACAATGGAATACTATTCAACAATCAAAAAAAAAGATGAACTAATGCCATTCACAAAAACATGGGTGGAGATATAATAAAGGGATTATTACGCTCAGTGAGATAAGTCAAAAGGAAAAAGAAAAATACTGGATGGTTTCACTTATAGAAGGAATATAGGAGATCAAGGGAAAAAAATAACAACAACTGTTATAATAACAAGAAAACCACACAAGACAAAATAAATAGACGACTATAAATCAGAGACATTCTCCGGGGAGAGTTAGGGATTGGGATCAAAACAGGGGTGCTAAGAGCACAAGGGACTATGGTGATGGTGCATGGGTAAATTGGTGGTGGAAATTCTATGGGGACTATACCTAGAAAAACAAGCAAATATTGTTAGAAAAACAAATTAATTAAATAAAAATCTCATTCTGAAATTTCTAGACCACTTCTTTAATGAATTGAAGCTATGTGAAGGATAGGAGAATTTGCATACTAGTGTCAGTATCATCTTAGTATTCAGGAAAATATCCTAATCTTTGATATGAGGCATGATGACATCACTAAATTTTGAATCAGGCACACAGTTTGCTAATTTTTTCAATTTTCTTTTTCTGATTTAAAGCATTAATATTACAACCTTGTGAAAAGTAAATTACCTTAGATACTAAGTCACCTTTATCAAAAGATCATTAACATTAAATTATTTTCAAGAGTTCATCATAAATTTTAAGATTATAAGAGACTTCATGCTACCTTTATATAAAATTACACACAAAATTCATCCTTCTCCCCTTGATTCTTCTTCCCCCTTCCTCTCCCTCTTTCTTCTCCCTTCTGCTCTTTTATCCTTATTGTTTTGTTTGTTTTCTCGATTTCAAACTATCTTTTGAGTTTGTCTCTCACTAGTCCGCAACACAGTCTTCATGCTTCAACAAACTAAATTTTTTCCTTCAACTTTAGGACTTAATTCCTTTCATATCCCTAATGTGCACTTGTCAACTCAAACCATCTGCAGTAAAACAACTTATTTTTCAGAGTCCAACTCAAATCTTTTCCAGCCTTGACATTTGACAAACTGCATTTAAATCCTGTCTTTGTCACTTCCTGCCTGTATGACTTTAGACAAGTTACTAAACTTCTCTAGTTCACGTTTTTGCAATATAACGTGAAGTTAACACTTACTGCGGAGGGTTATTTTAATGATTAAATGAGATAATGCAAGTAAACTATTGACACAATGCAGTAGATAGTAAAGTTTAACCAATATTTGCTACCATCACACCATTTTGCCAGTAACACAAAAATGAACTGACCATTCCCTCTACAGAAAATCAAACAATTGTTCCATTCTTATATCTTCTGTGTGATTTTTTTTGCCATATTACATTTTTCTGAATATTTCTTTTATATTACATAATGTGATCAATAAATATACAGTGGTGGTGGGGAGGGAAGAGAGGAAGGGTGGAGGGCAGACGGGAGCACGGGGGACTGAGGTGATGGTGCACTGGTGTTTACGGTGATGGGAAATACATGGAGATTACAATTGATGTCAAATATATGTAAATTAAAAAATCTATATTAAAAAAATAAATATACAGTAGGTAACTTTTTTCACAAGTTAATACTTTTGCTTTTATTTTACAGACATCTGATGTATTGTTTATTAGGAACTGATGTACTAAGTTTCTATCCTCTAGAAATGCTCAATTTATGCAGCACCAACAAACTCTCCTATTTATTAATCACCAGTTAAAATTCACCTATCTCCTTTATAAATTGACATTTTTTTCACTTTGTTGAATATTCACTGATTTTCAGTCTTAAGACAATTTATTTTGTATAGTTGAACAGCACTGACTTGAACTGTGAGAGTCTACTATTACTATGATTTTATTTCAATAAACATTGAAAAGCATTTGGAGATCTGCAGTAATTTATTTTTTATTATTTTTTAAATTTATATATACTTGACATCAATTGTAATCCCCATGTATTCCCCATCACCATATCACCAGTGCTCCATCATCTCAGTCCCCAAGATCTGCAGTCATTTTAAAAACAAAAACTCACAGATGAACAATACAGTTTAGAGACATTGAAAAAATAAGAAAAGACTATGTCACAAATGTATGAACTCTATGTAGCTAATAGTTTAGTTTTATAACTTACTACCATAAAATGTTAATGTTATAAAAAGTTAAAATTGATCAAAATTTATGCATGCAATTACAGACCAAACATGGTTCCATCTTCAGCTGAAAGAATGCATACATATACTTAAACCTATATAAAATATTAAGCCATAACTTCATAAAATTAACTGCAGTGCATAATTTTCACTGCAATAGTTTCATAGTCACTTCTTTTGCTATTGTGTTAAGTTCAAGTGTTATAAGTGTTCACTTAAAATGCCATGATGTACTAATCGTCTCCATGTGAGCACTTCATTGTGCCAGTGAATTATGCATTGCAATAAAAAGTGATCTCTCACGGCTCTTGCATATTTCTCATCATGGTTAGTGCAATACAATGAAACCCATACAAGTGTCATTAGAGATGCTGTATGTGCATCTAAAAAAGAGGAAAGTCATGTTAATACAAGAGAAATTTGAGTTACTTGATGCGTGTCTTAGATAATACTGAGGTAGGTACTGACAGACTATTCATCTTGTAAACAGATGATGTAAACTCATATTGGTAAATACAAGACTATTGTGAACATATTTTCTGTTCTTTATGATTTTCTTAGTAACATTTACTTTTACACAGCTTATTTTGTTGTGATAATAGCATCTATAATAATATAACATACACAATAGGTGTTAATTTACCATTTTTGTTATAAGTAAGACTTCCAGAGAAGTCAAATTTTAGGGGAGTCAGAAGTTATGTACAGATTTTCTTCCACTTAGAGGTTGTCACCCACACGCATTGCTGAAGTGTTTACTGAATAGTTGTGTATGGAACTATTATTTTCATATGCTTAAACTGTCATAAGCTATTTATAACTAGGGAATACTCCTTAGTTTTTAACTCCCTATATAGAATAAAGTGTCTGTACATTAATTCATCCATGTGTTCATTTCATACGTTCATTCCAATAACTGAGAAGGCACAGTCATTGATTTCCATCACAAAGAGTACTTTGGAATGCTTGGCTCCTTGGCCCATTATCTCAGCATCTCTGAAATGACTTTCTCAACTATAATATTTTTTATGGCATGTTTATGGCATGTTACAGGATCACCAAGCAGAGTCATTGTAGATGCTAAGTAAATGTCAATGCCCTTCACTTATCTTCAAAACAAATTATTATAAGAAAGTATTCCTAAGAAGATTTAATTAAACTATTTTCCCCTATAAATGGATATCTCGAATCATGAAATGTGCTGTAGAATATGTCCCTGGAATGGCAAATACAATATTTTTCAAGGCAGACTATTGGGAGTCTGGCAAGATAGTGGTAGGATAAAGATGATAGGATTCCCCTCCTCCAAACACACACATGGAACAAATGTAAAGCCAAACAAAAAAGACCCTGAGGGAAAAACTGTTTATCATCTTACATTATAGGCTCATCAGCTCAATGAGAAGGGATAGGAAGAACTTTAAGTGAACTCTGTTTAGAGAGATAACTGGGTATCACAACCACAAGAGGACTGGCTGCAGTGTTGAGTTACTGACTGGCACTTACCAACACCAGGGCTCGTAAGACCCAGCCCTGCCTTGGATAAGTGTGTACAAGCAGGCACTGAGGATGGAAAGTGCACTGCTGGAGATCTGTGGAGGCAGGAAACAAAGTAAGGATGACTACATGACTCTGAGGCTTATCACAGAACAGCTGTAGCCTGAAGAGTTAGAGCACCAGAGTTTTATTTTCCCAACAGAATCGTTACAACATGCACAGACTAGAATATATATTCCAAGTACTTAAAGATAAACACTTTCAGCCTAGAATCTTCTACCCAGCAAGGTTAATCTTACCCAGCAAGATCAAGGTAGAAGCAAAAGCAAAAAGAATTTATTAACACCTAGTTACATATAAAAGAAATTCTAAAGGGATAGTTATAAAGCAACAAACACTTAAACTACTTAATATGGAGGAGGAAGAGTAAAGTCACAATGTGGCTGGCTCATTAGAGTCAGTGGAGACCAGACAGTCCAATGGGTTACACAAATTACCAATCATAAAAAATCTCAGTAGAAGTCTCCAGCAAAAAACACTGGGCATAACACAAAGTCAGAAAGAGCTATACTTATAGCTGATAAAATAGATTTTCAATGTTAAAGGCATTAAGAAATATTGCCTTTATTATTAAATATTATGATTAAGGGTCAAATACAACTAAAGACATAATATCATAAGTATATAAATACTGAATGATGTCAGACCTAGATACATAAGACAATAACAGATCTCCAGAGAGATAATGAAAACACAATAATACTAGTGGCACTTCATATCCTATTTACAGATTGACAAGACAAAGTATAAATGCAAAAGCAACAGATTTTAAAGATGAGCTTAACTAAATAGGTCAAACAGACCTCTACAGAACACATCACCCAAAAATCGTTGCATAAACACTCTATTCAAGTTGTACATGAAGTATTTTCAGCAATAGACCATCTATTGGGACACAATTCCATTGTCAATAAAACCATAAAGAGAAAAATTATAACCAGAGCCTTGTCTAATGGCAATGACATAAGGTATAATTAAAAAAGAAAAATATATGAATGCATAGATAATAAACAACATGCTCTTGATAGCAATTGGATAAAAGTGATAGTAAAGGAGAAATTAACAAATACATTGAGATTAAAAACAAATACCTGAGATTAAATACAATAAATTACTAGAATTTATAGTAGACCAAAAGCAGTCTCAAAAGCAAAAATAATTGCCATTCAAGCCCATATTAAAAAACTAGAAAATACCAAATAACCTAATATCACACCTAAAGTGGTCAAAAAAGAGGAACAGACATGATTCAAGTTAGTAGACACAAATAATAAATTTAAGAACAGAAATAAATGAAAAAGAGATCACAGAGAGTATATTAAAAAAAATCATAGAAACTAAGAGCTGGATCTTTGAGAAGATAAACAAAATGGATAAATCTTTAGCTAAATTAACAACAAATGGAGGAGAGAAAACATTAATGAACAGAATCATGAAAGAGAAGTGAAACCTTTAAAAGGAACTAAGACCAATCTTCCTCAAATTATTTTTTAAAATAGTAGAATGAAAGCTCCCTAATACATGATCCTAATATTATGATGCCAACATTATTTTAATACCCAGACAAGACAAAGACAGCACAAAGAAAATTATAGGCCAATATTCCATATGAATATAAATGTAAATATTTTCAACAAGAAGTCAAATTCAATAGTATACCACCAGGATTATCCACTATGATCAAGTAGGACTCATTCCAGGGATGCAAGGATGTTTTGATATCTGTAAATCAATTAATGTAACATATATGTTGCTGTAACTCTGTATGTTTGGTGATGCAAGGATGAGAGCAGCAGACAGGATGTCAAAGCAAGGAGATGGAGGGCTAGTGCTCTCCTAGGCAAAAGCAATCCTCCCAACCTCTCCATGGCCTTTTATTGAGCATGAGAACAGTTAACAAGGGTATGTCATTTGCTACAAAAAGCACAGCCCAGAAGTACAAGGTCGCATAGTTTTGTGCCAAGCCCACCTGCATGTAACTAGCCACTACTATTATCTAACAACTTTTTTGTTTCCCTATTATCTTCTTCCAGAGTGAAAGAGTGTATGCCTAGATCATAGGAGCCGTGTGCAGCTCCTGTTAGCAGACTTGTTTGCAAGTCTGCAAGGATCTCAGCTATAACATATCGTTCTATCCTTGACTGTTGCTCACAGCTCTTGCAGCCTCTGGCTTCTCCCAACACATATATTAACATAAGATATAATCATGATATTATCAAAGGTTCAGCGAAAGCACTTGATAAGATTGTAGTCTATTTATGAGAAAAACTCCATCCAAAATGGGAGAAAATTAACTCAATATAATAATGACTGTATACAAAAAACAACAGCTAATATTCAATAGTAAAAAGCTGAAAGTTTTCCCCATAAAATCTAGAACAAGAGAAGGATACTCATTATCATCACTTCTGTTAAACTTATTTCTAAAGGGTTTTGCCAGAGATATCAGACAAACACTGGGAATTAAGTGAATCAAGTAGGATAAAAAGTAAAACTATTATTCATAGATGATACATGTAGAAGAACCTAATGACTTCATCAAAAAGTATTTAGAAACAATAAAGGGATATAGCAAAGTGGCAGGCTACAAAATCAACACATGAAAGTCCATAGATTTTTATAAACAGCATATAAAAAGCAAAAGAAATTAAGAAAATAGCTGTTTTTCACTTGCCTCAAAAGGAATTAAATATTGCAGAATCAGCCTTGCAGAGGAGCTAAAAGACCTGTATGATAAGAACTACAAGATGTTATTTAAGGAATACATGGTGAAATAAGGACGTGGAAGTATGGGCTCATGGATGGGAGAACAAATATAATCAAAACCACTATCTTGCCTAAAATTATATCCAAATTTTATACAATCCCATCAAACTCCCATGAAAAATTTTCAAAGAAACTGATACAAAAATATTAAAACTGATATGGAACCACAAAGGCCTTTAAATATAGAAGCAACCCTAAGAAAAAAAAGGAGAGAAAAAGGTACCATATTACTTGCCTTCAAAATTTACTATAAAGGAACAGTAGTAAAAATAACATGGTATTGGTATAAATATAGATGGGGCCAATGGAACAGAATCAAAAGTTCATAAATAAATCCATGCATACATCAGCACCTAATCTATGATAAAACACCTATAACTACAAAGTGGTGAAAAGAAAAAAGACTCACAAATAGTGCGGGGGAAATTGAAAAGTTACATAAAAGACTGAAGTTGTATTAGTCAGTAAAATCATATGCAAAAATAAATTCCAAATGGATTAAATACTTAAAAATAATACCAGCAACAACAAATTATATGGAAGAATGGAAGAATATAATTGTGATACATTCTGTGATATATCAAAATGAATATATTTTTGGTGACTCAACACCTATGGCAAGGGAATAAAAAAATGAACTATTGGGATCGCCTCAAGTTAAAATAACTTTCTACACAGCAAAAGAAATTACAAAGTGATTAATAAACACCTACTGAAGAACAGCAACAAACAAATCCCCAAAAAACCTAATGAATGTGCAGCAGATAGAACAGATCATTTACCAAAGAGAATATCCAGAAGACCAAATGTTCTGAAAAAATGTACATCACCACTTTTACTGATATACAACTAAAATGAAATACCACCTAACACTCATGAGAATGGCCCATACAAAAGGACTCCCCACAACACGTGCTCAAGAGGATCCAGAGAAGAAGGAACTCCCTCACACTGCTTGTGGGAATGTGAACTGATGAAACCGCCTTGGACAGAAATATAACTCCAGTCAAGCTTCCAATTGTCCCTTCTTACTGTTCCTCACTTGTTTCAAGCAAACCTGTTCATTCTAGATTCTTGAACTAGAATTTAAATTTGTCCTTCTAGAATTTCATATACATCATATCATGCAGTATTTTTTTTTATGTATCTGACTTCATTTACCATAGTGTTGCTTTTCTATTTTTTTAAACACCCTTGTTTATTTTTTGACAGTACAGGATTTCTCTCCTAGGTGCAGTCACAAAAAGCCTACAGTCCTCCATCATGCTCCACCCTGCTCTTTTCCCCCTCCCCTCCTGTCACACCTGCTTCTCCCCTCTGAGGGTCTCACATCTCTGCTTTCAAGGGTCAGTCTTACAGTTTGTCACCCATTGTTCTTATGTTGCCTTTCCTAATGGAGTTGAATAGTTATTCAAATCTATGATTTTTTTTCTCCCTATTTCTCCTTTTCTTTCACCTGATGCTTCGTGCATTACTGTCCTCAAGATCACTGTTTCAGCCCCCAGTTTGGACTATTCTCCTTCCTTTTTCTTTGCATTGTTTACATTGTGAATCTTTTATTTAAATATATTTGTATTTTCTGTTTATTAATTTTATTTCTCAAGTCATTTACTTGTTTTTCTGAATTTTATTGTATCTCTTTGATTAGTTTTTCCTGAGTTCTCATGTATCACTTTTACTATCTTTTTTGTATTTTCTGCCACATCTCTAATTTTCTTTATTATAGGACTTTTGAATTCTATCTGATAGGAGTTAATTTTTCCACTTTGTTGCTTCAATCTGAAGAGTTCTCTTTTTGAGAAGTTATTTTCCCTGGATATCTCGAAATGTCATGTGATTTATTTTGTCTGTTACTTTTGCTGCTTTAGATGTCCCTATTTTTTTTTAAGTATATCACAGTAACTTATTGAGTTAAATGATTACCTTTCTAGCAAGTAGAAGTAGGGTTTTCTTTGACTTTAATTTTTTTGTCCTTTACCAGTTTCCACAGGTTCAGAGATCTCATATTACAGGTGCTAAGTCAGAGAGGATGGAAGGGACCTGGCGGGGTTCCTTCACTTGTTGCAATGTGCTGTGGGTTGGGGAAAATGGCTTGTGTCTGTGGCACTACTGTTCTTTGGGGGAGCTGATTCTGCTGTCTTTGAGTTGTCAGTATGCTTCATGAGGTCTGTGTTTTTCCCCAGGGTGGGGGAAAAGAATATAATCCAGACACTACCCCTGTTTTATTACTGGAGGACTAGCCTACAGGGAGCACCCAGTTCTATAAGTGCTTCCCTTCAGGCAATGGTATATGCCTCCACACTATTTGGTCTTCTATGTTCTGGGCCCCTCCCTGTCTGAGTCATCAGCCTAACAATATAAACTAGGTCACCTAAATTTGATGCATTGATTTTCACTGAAGTATGTTGTTGTTATTTTTTTGCCCCCAGCTCTCCTAATGACCAACTTTCCAGGAAATCAATTGCACATGCAGTCAGCAAACTCATCAGTTCATTTATTGAGCACCAGCTAGGCTCCTTTGTGCAAACTTACTTTTGTGTGGTTTCTCAGACCTCAGTGGAGGTTCTGTTCAAAAATAGTCTGATTTAGAAAATCAGAGATAGGATCCAGGAATCTGCACTTACAAGGTGATGTCAATATTGTTGGTTCACAGACAACTTAACATGTAACATGGATTGCAAAATCAGATAGCTCAAAAGAGACTGAGTTTCAATGAATGGTCATAAGAGAACAGAGAAAACTCTTAACAGGCTCATGTTGTGCAAGTAAAGTTTAGATTTTTGATACACATATCTGATGGAATTATTATAATTATGCACTAAATTGTGTGACAATGTGTGTTTTATAAGCTGCACAGAATCACTATTTAATGACTAACAGAATGCTACCTTAAAAATTTCTTTTCTTATGCAACCTGAAGAGATAATACTTTATACCCATATATTCAATTGTATGCATGAACTTCATTTGTAAACTGACTAAAATTTGAATGATGCTTATAAAAACAACACTGAAATTGTGTTTTCTTACTGAAAATTATTCTCTGTTTATAAAGGGTTTGTTTTCTGTTGGCACGCTTGGGAAAAAACCTTTTGTATTGCTCGACACACTCTTTGGAGCACAGAATCACTTACCAAAGTTTCAAAAGTAGGGATTTCCATCTGGAAGGTGATGTTTGGCAAGCACACCCCAGAGAAGATTTCATGGGATGATTCAATATGTTCTTAAGGCATCATTTAAATTTCCATGCTTGGAGAAATTGTGTTGGAAATGTTACAACCCTAAAATGAATGTTGAGTAAGACATAGTTGTTTCCAGGTTTTGTTTTGTTTTTTCCCCCTTGTGGTACACAAATCCAGAAATCCTCAGTAAATCAAGATAGAGTTCTGTGTCACAGTGACCAATTTCATTTCAGTTTGAGGCATAATACTTTACATCAAACCATATTCTACCTCACTAAAATCCATGTTTTTCACAACTTTTATGAGGGGGCACAAAAATTCAAGGGGACTTTAGCTAATCTGTCTATGAAATTAAAAACAGAACAATATCCATATGTTTAGATTTACTCTAAATTTACACAGCATTATAAATTTAAACACAGGATATAGAACTTTTCTCTTTGTATTCTACACGATTCTCTACATTTGTGACACTTGCTAACCTATCAATGCCCTCAAATTACCAACTTGTTTTCCATTCCCTTGCTTCAAATACTAAATAATTGGGATCTTGTTCTTAACAATTAAGCCTAAAGAAGATAACTAAGTAAGAAATTATGCTTTCTTTTCAAGGGACCACCCACCCCATTACCTGGAGACTGAACAACACACTACTGAAAGACCACTGGATTAATGAGGAAATCAAAATTTAAAAATACCTTGAGATGAATGACAATGAGGAGACAACTGTCTAGAATGCATGGGACACAGCAGAAGAAGTAATAAAAGGAAAGTACATAGCAGTACAGGCCATCAAGAAAGAAGATGGAATCCAAAGGAAAAAAAATGTAACCTCCCATCTTGAACTAGAAGAATAATAACAACAAAAACAAAAGCCAATAGAAGAAAGGAAATAATAAAAATTAAGCAGAAATAAATGAAATAGAAAAAAAGACAGGCTAAACAATTAAAAACCAAAAGCTCATTCTCTGAAAAAAAAAAAAAAAAAAAAAAGACAAACCTAAACCTCCAGCAGAGAAAATGCAAATAAATAGAATCATAAATGAAAGAGAAGAAACTATAACATACATTATCATTGGTAGTGATTTAATATCTTCTTAGAAAAACAACAACAACAACAAAATAAAAGGCTAGTACATGTGCGAAAAAATGCACCCAAGGAGAATGAAAGTATTAGAAAAGCACTTCTGGTCAATAGGAGAATCCATACATTACTAATACATTAAATAAGGAAACTGATTTGAAGACCATTTATGAATAACTGGGACACAGAGACATATTTAAGATTATACAAACTGGCAAAGAGAAATAACAAGTTAAAAAATGAACTAAACTGAATTTGTTATCATATTTCTTATCAGCAATACCACAAGATGAAAGAAATGGATAAATGCCTTTTAAGTTCTGATGGCAAAAATTTTGAAACTAAAGTTCTATATCCCATTGAACTATCAAGTCTGCAAGAGAAATAGATATTTTTGCAACTTTGAGGACTTAGACATTTTATATTTTACAAACTACTTCTGAAAAAGCTATATAATATTACCCAGCAAAATGAGGAAAAATAGGACATGGTATCCAAGAAACAGTACATTTAATTCAAGAATACAAAGGAAAGTAATTTCAGGTTGGCAGCAGTTAGTTACCTTAAATCCAAGCAGACTCTTTTAAAGAACAATTACTTTAGTAAATGCTATACTTTAAAAATTTGATTGGTTTTAGTGGTAGAATGAAATCATATACTTCGTTTATCACTAAGGTAAAAGGGCAATTGGAAGCACCAGGGAAAAAAGTCTTGTCTCAAATCATGACACAAATGTAAAGTGACATCAAGAAATGGCATCTATATTTTACAGATCAAGAAAACAAGCTGAAAAATAACCTTTAAAATGACAAATGTTACTACTAATAGAAGTACCAAAAATAGTGTTATTAACAAAAATCAGGAAGAGACCAAAAATAGTCAGAATAAAATTCTTGGTCTTTCGTAGTAGAAAATACTATTCTACTTTGGTTATATATGTACTAAGTGAGCATAAATGCTCATACCCACACAAATTCAGAATTATCTTTCTTTACCTTGTAGTGGTATAGTGAAAACAGCACATGTTTTGAAATAGAACAGATTAGGGTTTAAATCCTAGATCTGTTACTAATAAACTGTGTGTTCATGGACAATCTACTTAATCTCTCTGAAACTACTTGGAGAGGTAAATTACATTGTGAATACATAGATCCCAATATATTGTTTCCCACATAGTAGCCTGTCAATATTTACTAGTATTGATATTATTTACAAAATTTTCTTTGTTTGCCAGTCATGTCTCTATAATGTAGGGTCACATTTTTACTCCATATTGTGCACGTTTCACTCACTCTCCAACAAACCTTGTGTGCCAATGCCTTATCCCTTTCCTTCCCCTATCCTCTCCTCCTGTTCTCTCTGGTAACCAGTACATTTTTCACTAAGGCTAAGATTTGTGGGTTTTTTTTTTTTTTGCTGTATTTTTCTGATATTTGGATTTTCTTAAATTTACATCCCACAGAGAAGTAAAACCACCTGATAGCATTCTTTCATTTTCTGACTTATTTCATTTAGCACATCCACCTCACTATCCACCCTTTTTGTCCCAACAGGCACTATTTCATAATTTTTAATAGATGAGCAGTATTGCACTGACTTTGTCTAGTCATCTTTCAAAGTACACTTAGGTTAATTCCAGGACATGGCAATTTGGGAACAGTGCTATCAGCACAGGAATACACATGACTTTTCATATCAGAGTTTTCATAGTCTTTGGGTAAAAACCTATCAGAGGTATCACTAGATCATATGGCATTTCTATTTTTATTTTTTTTAAGAATTCTCCAAAAAAATGAAGGGAAGAAATCTCCATATTCCATGAAGGCTGTCTCAGTTTGCATTCCCATCAGCAGTGAATGAAGGCTCCTTTTCTTCCACATCCTTCCCAATGGAATTTTCTTAAGACAAAAATTCAGCTTATATCATGATTGACTACTTATTATCTGGATGTAGCACTATTATGCAAGTTGCAAAATGGCAAATTTTACATTAACATTGAATGTAATAGGGCCTGCGCAGCTGGTTGAGTGCCCCACTGTGAAGCATCTGCAGCACAGCAGTGCGTTTTCGATCCCTTGCCAGGGAGGGGACCCACATGGCGCGGCAGACCTCTCCTGCCTCTCCCTCTGCTCTGCTCAGCATTGTACTTCAGTCAATCTGCCTGTTCTGTTCCCCACTCTGTCTCTGGTGATTCCTCTCATCTCCCGCGACTCTGGCCTGTACCCCAGCTCTTGTGTGCATAAATAAAATAAACCTTTTTTGAAAAATTGAATGTAATAAGTTGAGTAAAGGAACAAATAATGGTTAAATGTCTGAGCCCTGAAGATGTATTATCAGATACGTAGATGAAATATTTAAACATTTTAAAGGTTATTTAACTGGGAGCTAAATAATATGTCAAATTACTTTGCTTTTGCTTGAAATAATAACTTATTTCTGGTTATCTCTTGCTCATTTCCTCTAATTGGGAGTTAACTTCATATGCCTTGACTATCTGAAATTAGAAATTATAATGGCTACTTAATATAATGGCTACTTAATAAGAAGTTCCGTTGAGACACTCAGAGATTCCATATAAGGAAATATGTTTTCTTTTTAATTTTTAAATTATAGTAATATTAGGATTTAAATTATAGTAATATTAGGATTTTTTTTTCCCATCGGGTATGACCACTGTAGGGTACCACCCACAAAAATCACCCATAATTCACCATCACAATCATTTATGTTCCCCATCCTCTTTGTTCCTAACCCTCCTCCACCTCCTCCCCATCTTTGGATGCTTCAGTTCTTTTTTTTTTTTAAAGATTTATTTATTTATGCATACAAGCACTGGGGTACAGGCCAGAGGTGTGGGAGGTGAGAAGATTCACCACAGAGAGCGAGGAGCAGAACAGGCAGATCAACTGAAGTACACTGCTGAGGGGAGCAGCGGGCACAGCAGGAGAGGTCTGCTGCACCATGTGGGTCCCCTCCCTGGCCGGCAGCTGGGATCGAACTCGTGCTGCAGTGGCTGCGGTTTGCTTCATAGTGCATAGTGCGTTGCTTAACCCACTGCGCCACCAGGGAGGCCCCCCTGGATGCTTCAGTTCTATAGTCAGTTTTCAAGAGTTAGCATTTAAGGTTGTCCTCTGGTTCTTAGTTTGGTTTCTTTATATTCCACTTACTAGTGATAACATCTGGTATTATCTTTCTCCCTCTGATTTATTTCACTTAGCTTTATCTCTTCTAATTCCATTCATGAAAAAAGCAAATAAAATATAAACATAAAAATACATGGTCAGGTTTAGGTTACAATATTTGAGGATCAACATACAAATTAAAATTTTATTTTATGATTTTAATATTGGCTAAAATTTATTTTTTCCTTTTAAAAAAGTTGAATAAACTAATAAAATATAAGTTTTCCCTAAATACACTTCTAAAATTTAAGTAGTCTAAACACTGCTTACATGAAAGTGATTTTAAGACTCCTGTTAAGGTACTATAGATTGATTTTTGTCTATAAAAATCATTGTTTAAAGTTTGAGATATTAACTATACCCTGAATCAGAAAGTATATTTAAAAACTAGGGGGGGAGATCAAAAAAAGAAAAAAAAAAACCAGATTGAAACCAATCTTGACTGTTTATCTTAATGATGTTAATAGCCAAGTATTCTGTTAACATATTTACTACTAAAAGTATCATCATTATATTTAGTTTTTTAAAAAAATATAATATTGGTGGGAATTCCATGGGAGTTACAGTTAATGTCAAATATATATAAAGAAAAAAATATAACATGCCCCTTATTAGGTACCTTAATCATTTTATAATATAAATTAATGACAAAAATGATATGTTAGGAATATGACATGGCAGTGACTTCTGTATGATTCTTTAATAAATTCTAGAACAATTCATTACTTATGAGTCAATACTTATATACAAGAACTCAATTTCTCATAATAGTTATAAAACTATTAAGAATTCCAGATCATTATATTTAACTTGAAAACCAGATTTCTTTAAAAAAATAATTTTGGTAATTGTTTCATTATATTAAAGGGAAATAGTTCAGGATTGAATTTAAATGTCAATTTAAATGTAGTCATTATAAAATATTGACCTTATTTGATAACACATTTGTGTTTTCACAAATAACAGAACATCCATAGGTTACAAGAGTCAAATATGCTTGACATTTTTATTTGGGTTACCTTATTTTAGTTCTTGGCTTTTGATCTTTTGTACCTGGGAAAACTTGACCAATTTGGCAACTAGGTCAGTTTTACAATGCTACTATGAGTATTGTTCATAATATTGGCATGCTAGTTATTCCTGAGCTCCAGTAACTTCAAATTCAGAGAGTCAGTGTCACTCTACTAGTTTTTATTAGTTCATATAAAAGTCTACTCATAAAATCATTTATTCCCCCAAAAGGTATATTTGATTGTCAATTTTTTTTCTTTTTGCTATATTAAAACAAGTAAACTAAAATTTCTCCTATCTTTCTATTTAGATGTAGTAGTCTTTGATAGCTAAGGATTATGAGCTTGAAAGTATCTTAATTTACCTTCATATGGCATCAGTATGATCTATTTAGAAGTCTAGAATTCTGGCAAACTCTTGATCA
Source organism: Galemys pyrenaicus (assembly GCA_019455555.1). Classification (NCBI taxonomy): domain Eukaryota; kingdom Metazoa; phylum Chordata; class Mammalia; order Eulipotyphla; family Talpidae; genus Galemys; species Galemys pyrenaicus. Next base: position 5,220,919 of record JAGFMF010011673.1, read on the forward strand.
TCACATGCAAACTATGAAACCTATTAAAGTACAATTAAATTATTTTTATATTAAAAAGAAATCACCATTTTTGAATATTTTAATGTTGATAACATTAAAACTTCCTTTAGGATAGTAAGTGAATTTTAAAATTTTGAAATTCCTTAAATACCAATTATTTACCATTAATACTGGGCATGATTTAAACACACTTTAGTGATAAAACCAGAGAGCTGTATTTTTTCATGTGCCTATTGTACTTCTTGTGCATCTTCTTTGGAAAAGTGTTTATTTAAATGATCTTCTTGAAGAAGAGGGAATGCTTCCAAACCTAGTGTATGCGGCCAATATTACTCTGTACCAAAACAGACACTAACAAAAATGAAAATACAGACCAATATCCCTGATGAGCATAGATGTAAAAATCCTCCACAAAATCTTAGCAAACCAAATTTAGTAATAAATGGACTTCCCACATCAGGAATTGATCTCAAGTGAAGACTTCCAAAGGTAGTCTTCACTTATAAGCCAGGAAAAATGGAGTAATATTCTCAAATGCTGAAAGCAAATAGCTATTATCCTAGAATTCTATAACCTGCTAAATTTGGGGAAAAACTAAAGAAGTTCAGATAATTTAAGACTGAGAGAATTTATATTTAAGTGACTCTCACTGAAAGATCAACCAAAGGAGACCATTTAAAAAATGAAATATAAACCCAATAAAGGGAGCTACAAGAAATAATAAATGGTCAACATGTTAAAGAATCTGCACAATATAACAGTAATTATAATGGCCAATTACAGTATACATAAACACAGTGGAACTAAAGGGATAAACAATAACATACACATGATTGGAGGTGATTAGATGCCCTCTGTCAACTGGGAGTTAGAGACATTTTAAGTTCAAACACAAATGGTCAAGTATGCACATTAAATTTTTTTTTAAAGATTTATTTATTTAATGCATACAAGCACTGGGGCACACGCCAGAGGTGCGGGGGCTGGTGAGAGGATTCACCACAGACAGAGCGGGGAGCAGAACAGGCAGATCAACGGAAGTACACTGCTGAGGGGAGCAGCGGGCACAGCAGGAGAGGTCTGCTGAGCCATGTGGGTTCCCCCCCACCGGCCAGCAGCAGGGATCGAACTCGTGCTGCAGTGGCTGCGGTTTGCTTCATAGTATGTTGCTTAACCCACTGTGCCACCAGGGAGGCCCAAGTATGCACATTAAAAACATAAAAGTATTCACTAAAAATATTGACTTTAACCTCCTAAATAGTAACGGTAAAACAAGTAGAAAAGGATAACGTGATCAATACAAGAGTATAAAAGGGTAACACTCACAATGACTAGTATAGATGCTGTGGCGGATCCTAGGAGCTCCTTTTTTTTTTTCCTTTTTTTTATTAAAATATTTTAAAATTTACATATACTTGCCATTAATTGTAATCCCCATGTATTCCCCATCACCATCTCACCAGTG